>PVJH01033843.1:0-21185 GCA_004026705.1 Nesogale talazaci | reverse complement strand
ATAATATTTAATACAGCTTCCAAATTAAAAATTGGCAACCTTTATCAGTATCACTTCTGAATGCAGCCATCTTCCGTGAAGTTCCTGTTGTGAAATGCCTCTCCCAAAGCAATCTTCCCTGAGATAAATACAGATACCAACCATCTCGCCCTGTCTTTTGATTTGCTGGTTTGGGATGACATGTATTAAAAAAATGGAAAATGTAAAAGCAAAGATAATTTGAGAAATTGAACAATGTTAACTTCATTAACTGGAGAAAATCATCTATCAAGAATAGAGTGATAGATATTACACCCCAAACTGCTTATAATGGTGAAAGGTGATTTCAAAGGAGAGCCTTCATTTTTGTCACCTGGCTAAATCGACTCTCTAATGCACATTCTAATGTGTCAAGGCTTCTCACCTCGCAGGTCCTTGTGCAATAGGAATTCATCTGGGGTGTTATCCTCCTGGATATCCCCACAAGTGTGGTCATTGTCCACTCTCCCAAGTTGGTACTTTGGACCAAAATATGATGCAGGGACCAAACGATGATGTTACAATTTGACATATCGAGATCCTTCGTATTTTTATGTACATTTTTTTTACTGATAACAAGGCCAGTCCAATCCTTGCCTATGATCAGAGGGCATGATCAGTGTTTATGTTGAAGCTTTCCCATGAATTTCTGGAGAATATCTTGCCTAAGTTTCTAAAATCTCATTTTTCAGCAAGTAAGCTCTGGTGCAATTGACTCCTGCAGATTTGTCTTTTATCGTGTGTGCACCTTCATTGACATTACTTCATGTGTGTAGAGTACATGTGTGATCCTTCCCCCTGAATTTTTGGATGGAATGTCATCAGTAGTCATCTATAATCCCTTTGCTGTGCGATAAAGCTCTGATCCTAATAAGTCCTCCAGATTTACATTATATTATGTAAACTTCTAGGATCCCAAAGCATAGTGTTCTTTATCCATTAGAATTTACTTGGATTTGGGGAGATTTTTTTAGGACTTGTTTTCGAGATCCATGAAGGAGCAGAAAATCAGGCACTTGAATACCCAACGACTGAAAGCAAATGATGCTAACACAACCAGTCCTTAAAGGTGACAGTATGACTTGAGTGATAGAATTGTTTTTAAATGAAATGAACATGATGACTTTTTCCACATCAAATTGAGTGATTGTGGTTGGATGCCTTCTGTAACATTGTTTCTATTAGTAACTCTGATAACATTTCCACTTGGTTATTTTACAGAATCACTGGAACATGAAAAAAGTGAGTCCTTTTTAGTGTTCCTTGGAGAAAGAAGGTGGCCTTTTTTTGCTAATATTGACTATAGGACGTAAAGTGGAAAGGTGAAGATTCTGGAGGTTTAGGGTTAGAAAGGACAACTCCTACCAGGAGTCTAATTTTTTTTTTATATAGCTCAATTTATTTGAATATAGGTCGTGCTTCTGTGGTGTTTTTTTATCATATATTTGTCTAGCAGCAGGGCAATTGCCATACCTGTCCATGCTCTGAGTGAGTTGCCAGAGTATGTGTTTGGCCATGGGAATGTCACCCGTAGCCTCCCATGCAGCAGGTGTACAGCAAGAATGTTCTGACCTCATTGAGTCCTCTGCATGTACATAATGATCTAGATAGTCCTTAGACAATGCAGAAGGGTATGCCTCTTCTACTTGAAAGTTGTTGATGATTCAGTTGCACATGAGGATACTTTACAGTTTATTTTCTGCGTTTAGTGAAGAAAGGGAAAATCAGCCACTCCAATGTTCTCACAACTGAAAAGCACATGATGATAATACCCAGAGAGCTAGGTCTGACAATATAACCTGTGTGTTGCATTGTTATTTTTCTTAAAATTAAGGAATGGAATGGGCTCTTCCCACATCAGATTAAATGATTTAAAATGTGGTTTCATCTTTAAAATTGCTCTTATTGGTAATTTTCATGACTTTTCTACTTTAATTGCTTTTGCATCCACACTGAAAGACAAGAGCGGGGAGTATTGGATGTTCAACATTTTAACAAAAGATTATTGAAGGGTACTCCTTGCTAGTTCTACTTATGTAGATTCCTAACGTTTACAAGTAGAAGGGACATGTTAGTCCAGGAGTCAGTTTGTTTTTGGGTGTTGATGCAATCTCTTTGAACTTAGCCTACTTGGAGCTAGAAGTGACTTTTCCTTGGCTAACGGGATTGCCTTAATATGGTAATGTACATCAAGTTTACAAGGAGACAGAGCAGAGCTTTTTGTTGAGAAATGCAACAGCTTTCTCATTTCCAGTGGTTGAATGTTTGCAATCAGTTTCCAAAGCTCAGCACCTTGAAATGACAAGAGCATCACCCCACAAGTCTTTTAGGGAACAGCTAATTTCAATCCTGAAGGTACCAAAAAAGTAAAGAGAAGCATGCTATCAAGAAAATGCAAAGAGCCAAGATCATTGACATGGGTTTTCTCTGTCCATGCTCAGTTGTAGGAGGCGTCTACGTTGACACTCTGTGACCTGGAGAACAGGAACTGCTGCTGTTGTAGACTTAGGTGACTGTGACTGCTTATGGCATGAGCCATCCTGCTCTGACTCGTGTACACTGGCTCCTGGAGTCCAATGACTTACCCTGGAATTAGCATCCAGATTCCAAATCCCTCTTTGTGAAGGGTGGAAAAAGAATGCAAATCTAAAACCAGACAAAAACAGAAACTTTTCTCAAATCATATCATTTTGATGAAATCATAGCAAAACAAATTCAACATTTTTGCTTCTCTATATTTCATGAAAAGTAGTGTTAAGGACTCCTCATTTTTTCTTGAGAAAATATAGAGGATACAAAGAGCAGTATGATATAAAGAGAAGACAGTGCTGATTTCCAAACATGAAGGCATAGGGCGTGGGACTTTCCTGTTAGGTAGTTGAAAACGTTTTCTAGAAAAACAATGTTCTTCAAATTTAGCTATTCCATTTCATATTTTTTGAAACTTATTTGAACTTGAATTCATACATTTTCCCCATGGTTTTTAGGATTATATATCAGAAAAATTTAACTGAGTGTGTGTTTATCTTTCCCAATAAAGAATTGGCTATATTTATCAGTGTCAATTCTGAATACATCTATTTTCCATGTTGTTCCTATTGTGAAATCCCTCTCCCAGTTTTCCCTGAAACGCATACAGAAACCAACAATCTCTTGATTCTGTGTTTAGACTCACTGGTTTCTGATGACACATACCAAAAGATTAGAGAATGCATATGCAAAGAAAATTTGAGAGAATGAGCAATGCTAATTCATTAAATGGAAAATCATGAATCAAAAAGCGAGTGACATGTACTACATTTCACAGCATTTATAAATGGTGAAAGGTGATTTCAAAGAAAATCGTCTATTTTTCATCTGGCTAAATCAACTAAATCGACTGTCTAATGTGCATTCTAATGTGGCCAGGCTTTGCACCTCTCCAGTCCTTGTGCAAAAGGAATTGTGCAGGGGTGTTATCCTCCTGGATATCCCTACAAGTGTGGTCGTTGTCCAGTCTTCTGAAGTGATACAACACTAAAGGGCCTGGAAGATGATGCTACAATTTGACATATTGAGGTCCTTGGTATTTTTCTGTACCTTATTTTGAATTTATAGCAAGGCAAGTCGTATCCCTGCCAATAGACAGAGTGCATGCTCCAGTTATATTTGTGAAGCTTCCCCACAAACTGAAAAGGGAGAATATCATGTGAAACTCGTACAATCCCATTGTTCAGCAAGTAAGCTCTGATCTCAGTGAGCCCTAGATTTTCATTTTATTTTGTGTAGACCTGGAATCAAATAACTTAGTGTGTGTGCATAGAATATATATATGTGATCCTTTCCCCAGAATTTTTGGGTGGAATGTCATCAGCAGTCTTCTGCAGTCACTTTGCTCTGCAATAAAACTCTGAATCTAATGACTCCCCCAGATTTATATTACATTATGTATACTTCTAGGATCACAAAGCACAGTGTCCTTCATCATTTAGAACTTACTGGTATTGGGGGAGATTTTTAAGGACTTGTGTTTTTGAAACCCTTGAACGAGGAGAATATCAGTCACTTGAATCCCCTCCCTACTGAAAGCAAATGATGCGAACACCATCAGCCCTTGAAGATGACAGTATGACTTGAGTGAAATAGTGGTTTTTAAATGAAATGAAAGGAATGGCTTTTTCCACATAAAATTGAGTGATTAGAATTGGATTCCTCCTGTAGTATTGCTTCTATTAGTAATTCTGATAACATTTTCCCTTGGCTGTTATACAGATTTACTGGAACAAGAGAAAGGTGTGTACTTTTTAGTGTTCAGTGGAGAGTGTGGCCTTTCTTGCTAATATTGATTATAAGACTTAAAGTGGAAAGGTGAAGATTCTGGAGGTTTAGGGTTAGAAAGGACATCTCCTAATTGGTTTTGTCATATAGCTCAATTTATTTGAACATAGATCATATCGAACAACAAATGCTTCCCTACTTGGCTGTTGAGATTGCCTGTATTTGGAAATTCACATAAATGTGACACCAAACATGGATTAGCTTTGTGAGAGACAGAGGATTGTGTTCTCATTTCAAATGGATGAATGGGGACACAGTCAGTGTCCCTAGGTCAGCACTCTACCATGTAAGAAAGCTTCAAGGGTACAGCCGAAAGACAACACCTCTGAAGGCAGCAAAAAGCATCAAAGAGTGGGGCAATATCACGCAATTTCTACAAGCAAAGATCTATCTTATGTCCTAGATCAATTTCAGGAGGCATCTCTTTTGACACTTTGTGACTTAGAGACCAGCATCCTACAGCCCATTTATTTTTAGGTGACTGTGATGCTCTAGAGCTACAGAAATCATGGCCTCAAGCTTTTGGAGTATCTATTGTCTTCAGGTTACTGATCTTGTCCTAAACATCCAATTTGAATCCACTAAATACTAAATGGATGCATGACTAAGCAACTCTGGAATTCATCCATCAAAAAAAAAACCCACCCAAATTGGCATCATTTTTGATGACATAAATTGGAAAACTCTCTTTAAACATTGTTCACTATATTCCTGTTTTATTTTTTTATTTTATTTTTTCACCATACTTCTTTTTTTTTAAATTTTATTGGGGGCTCTTACAGTTACTACAACATTCAGTACATCATTTGTATCAAGCACATTTGCACACATATTTCCACATACATTTCCCAATATTTTCCACTTGAGCCCTTGATACAAGCTCCTCTTATAAAAAAACAAAACCAAAAACACCCTCTCCTTTCCCCTCCCTCCCCTTTTTAAAAATTAATCATTTTTTTTGGGGGGGCCCTACAACTCCCATCACAATCCCTAACAACATCAGGTGTATTCAGGCCACTTTTACACACCCATTGCCATCATCACTCTCAAAACATTCTCCCTCCCTCCAGGCCCCCAATATCAGCTCCCTATATTACCCTATTACCCTTCCTCCCCCCTTTCCCCTTGAACGTTTAGTAATTTACAAATTATTTTTCATCCTGTACACTGTCCAATGTGTCCCAACACTCACTTCCCTGTTGTCCGTGCCCCAGAGAGGAGGTTACGTCTAGATCCCTGAAGTTGGCTCTCCCTCTCCATTCCTCCATCCCTTCACCCTCCTGGTATTACCACTCCCATCACTAGTCTTGATGGATCATCTATCCTGTTTCCCATGTTTCCAACTTCACTGTACATCTCCTGGTCTACCTGGATTTATGTGGTAGAATTGGGGTGATGATGGTGGGTGGGAGGCAGCATGGGAACTAGAGGAAGGTTGCATATTTCATAGCTCCTACCCTGTGTCTTAACTGACTCATCTCCTCCTTGTAACCCCTCTGCAAAAGGATGTCACCTCACCTATTGATGGACTTTGGGTCCCCAATCTGTACTCCCCCTCATTAATAATAATATAATTTTAGCTACTTGATGCCTGACACTGGATCCCTTCACCACCTCATGATCACACAGGCTGGTGTGCTTCTTCCCTATGGGCTTTATTGCTTCTGAGCTGAGTGGCCGCATGTTTACTCAAGCTTTTAAGTCCCCAGATGCTATATCTTTTGGTAGCCGGACACCATCAGCTTTCTTCACCACATTTGCTTATGCACACATTTGTCCTCAAGGATCATATCAGGAAAGTGAGCATGCAAAATTGTGCTTTTGAGTTCTTGAAGCCTGATATCTCATCCCCTTGACACCTCATGATGCCACATGCTAGTGTGCTTCTTCCATGTGGGCTTTGTTGCTTCTGAGCTAGATGGCTGCTTGTTTACTTTCAAGCCTTTAAGTCCCCAGACGCTCCATCTTTTGATAGCCGGGCACCATAAGCTTCTTCACCACTTTTGCTTATGCACACATTTGTCTTCAGTGATATTTCTTATAAATCATTTTTTTTGTTTCTTTTTTTTTGGGGGGGGGAGCTGCACTGCCCTCTGTTGGTCGCGAGAGCTAACCAGCCTTGCTCCTGGAGAGCCACCACTGGATTTGAACTGCCAAGCTCATGGGCCGCAATCACGCACTCAACTACCATGCCACTGGGGCTCAACCCCTCTTGTAAATCATTTTTAAAGACTGAAATTTATTATTTTTATTATAATGTGGAGGAGACCGAACAGCAGTAAGATACAAAGAAAAGAGAGGACTGATTTCCAAATATGAACACATGGAGATCCATATTTTGCCTTGAGATAGATGGAAATGTATCCTACAAAAGCAATCTACTTGCACATGAGTAACTACATTTGGTGACATTTCAAACTTTTTTGAACATGAACCCATGCATTTTATTCCACAGTTTTGCATATTAATTGAGTATACATATTAGAAAATTCAATCCATCTCTCATAGCAAATTTTTCTTGCAAATTTATCAAAAACAATTCTCAATCTTTCCATATTCCCTGATATCTTTGTAGTGAAGCCCCTCTCCCCTATCACTCATCCCTGAGATTCATACAGAAACCAGGAATCCATTTATTCTATGTTTAGATTTCCTGGTGTTGCATGACACACACCGAAAATCAAAGAGAAAATCTACATGTAAGGGATATTATAAAAAGTTAGAAATAGTAACTACATTAAATGCAGAAACTCATCTATAAAAAAGAAAGCTGCTGATATTATGTCCTGAAACACTTTAAGAAGTACACAAGGTGATTTCAAAGAACATTCTTCCACTTTATCTCTAGCTAAATCTACTAAATTGATTCCCCAACGCATACTCTAAGATAGTAAGATTGCATAGCTCCCTGGTCTTTATACATAGGGAATTCTGCAGATTTTATCCACCCATATATCCATAAAAATGATTTTTGTTGCATTCCTGCAAAGCGATTGAACAACAAATAAGAGCAAATTTAATCAGAGAAGATGTTAGAGTAGGACATACTTAGATCATTTCTAGCACACTCTTCTGTATTTGCCTGATAGCAAAACAATTCACACCCCTGCCTATGGTCAGAGGAAATGCTCAGAGTGTATGTGTGAAGCATCCCCATGAATTCAATGGCAAAATATCACACCTGACCTTCTACAGTGCCACTGCTCAGCCAATAATATCTGGTCCCAGTGACTCCTCTAGCTTTGAATTATATTATGTATGGATCTGACCTTGAATCGCACAGGTTAGTGTGCAAAGAAAATATATGTGAACCTTCTCTCTGAATATTTTGGTGGAACATCATCAATAAGTAGACTTGTACAGTCCCAGTGCTCTGCAAGAAAGTTTTGATCCCAATGACTCCTCCAGATATACATTGTATTATGTACAGTTCTGGGATCACAAAGCATAGTGTTTCCATTTCATGAGAACCTAGTGGAACACTCACTTGTATTTGGGGAGATGTTGCAGAATTTTTTTTGAGATATAAGAAGGATGAGAAAATCAGGCACTTGAATACACTCAAAACGGTAAATCGTATGGTGATAAATCTCTCCTGACTTGAGGATGTCAATGTGACTTGAGTGATGTAGTGGTCTTTAAATTAAAGAGAAGAATTGGTTCCTTCCACATTACATTGATTGATTGAAATGGGCATACTCCTTTAAAAATGTTTCTGTTAGTAAATCTGATACCTTTTTTCCCTTTTGTAGATGACTTGGCAACACATAACGGTGAGGACTCTTTTCCATTCATTCTTTTAAAAGAAGATTGATCACTGAGAAATCGAGCAACTGGTCAAATATGGCAGCATTTTTGCAAATGTTTCACTGAGACTGTGCCTCTTTAGAGCTCCAGAATCATGGTCTCACTCTTGGGGAGTGTCTGCTGGATCCAGATCACTTACATGTAATTAGCATTCCGATTTCAAAACACTGCATGGTAAATGGATGCACAACTAAGCAATTCTGAAAATCAGTGCAACATAAAAAATCCAAAAGGACCCAAATCATCATGATTTTTTGGTGGGGGCAACACTACCCTCTTGTGCTGGGAGTAGAAGGCCCAGCCTTTGCTTCTGTAGAGCTGCTGGTGGTATTGAACCCTCATCTCAGTGGGCTGCAGTCCTGCGCACAACCACTACGTCCCTCGGGCTCAGCCTTGGCATGATTTTTGATGCCATAAATTAGAAAACTGTCTTTAAACACTGTCACATGTTGCTATTTACTACAAAATATTTTTACATATTCTAATTGTTCATTTTTATCAAAATGGAGAGGAAACCAAACAATAGCAGGATACCAAGAGAAGGGTGCTGATTTCCAAAGAGTAACACCTGGTGACCCGTACTTTGCAGTTAGATGAAAATGTTTTCTGGGAAAGAAATCTTCATTGTGAGTTCCTACATGTGGAAATGGTTCAACGTTATTTGAACATGAAACCATACATTGTTTTCCATGCTTTTGAATATTATTTTTCAGAAAATGATAACTGAATATAAAGATTAAATCATCCAATTCATCTCTCAGGCCAAAAAATTTGCAATGTTTGCAAAATCAAGTCTGAATATTGCCATTGTTCATGAACTCCCTGTTGTAAAATCCCTTTCATGGAATAATCTTCCCCCAGATACAAGCAGAAACCAACAATCTAGTTATTCTGTCTTTAGGTTTACTGGTATTGAATGACACATACCACAAACTTAGAAAAAAACGAGGCAAAGAAACTGCTCTAAAACTAACAATAATAACTATGCCAATGAGTATATTCATATCGCAAGGTTGATGGCCCATTTTATGAAGTAAAAATTCATAGAAAGGTGGTAAAGGAGATTACAATTGAAGAAAACATTCAAATTTTCAGTTGACTACATGTACTGAAGAACACTCCAATGTACACTAGATGACAGGTAGCTTCTTCGCCTGCCTGGTTAATATTCAGAGGAAATTCACCAGATGTTTCATATGTCTGTATGTCTATCACAAATGTGCTTTGTTCTTATTTTATGATTTTAAAGGTTTTAAAGTGATGCAGCCATAGTTGGACCAAAGGATGATCAAAGAAAATGCTACATTTTCACCTCTATAGTGCTTCTGTGATGTTTTCTACCATATATTTGTCCAGCAGGAGGGCAATTGCCATAGCTGTGTATGCTCTGAGTGTGTTTTCATAGTATATGTGTGGACATGGTAATGTCTCCTTAGCCTCCTATGCACCTGGTGCTCAGTAGGTAAGCTCTGACCCGAGTGAGTCCTCCAAATATGCATCATGATATGGACAGTCCTTGGACCTGTTGAAGGGTATGTCTCTTCCACTTGAAAGTTGTAGACCATTCCATTGGACATGGGGCTATTTTAAAGGTTGCTTTCTGAGTTAAGTGAAGGAATGGAAAATCAGATACTCCAATTTTCTTACAACTGAAAAGCACATGATAAAAATACTTGGATACCTAGGTCTCACAGCAGAACCTGTGTGTTGTATTGTTATTTTTCTTGAAAGTAAAGATTGGATCTTCCTATGTGAGATTAAATTATTTAAAATTTGGTTCTTCTTTAAAAGTGTTCTCATTGGTAATAATCATGACTTTCTTCTTTAATTGCTTTTGCAGAAACACTGAAAGGAAACATCAGTGAGTATTGGATGTTCAGCATTTCAAAGAAAGATTATTTAAGGGGATTCCTTGCTATTTTGAATGTCAAATGTAAATTTCACTTATGTAGATTCCTAATGTTTACAATTAGAAGGGACATGTTACTCCAGGAGTCAGTTTGTTTTTGGGTATTGACGCAATCTATTTGATCTTTGCTTACTTCTTACTTGGAGGGCGATATGACTCTTCTTTGGCTAAGGGGATTGCCTTAATAAGGTAATGTACATAAAGTTTACAAGGAGACAGAGCAGAGCTTTTCGATGAGAAATGCAACAGCTTTTTTATTTCTAATGGTTCAATGTTTGCAATCAGTGTCCAAAGCCCAGCACCTTGAAATGATGAGCATCACCCCACATGTCTTTGAGGGCACAGCTGATTTCATACCTAAAGGTAGCAAAAAAGTAAAGAGAAGCATACTACCAAGAAAATGCAAGGAGCCAAGATCATTGAGATGGGTTTTCTTTTGTCCATGTTCAGTTATAGGAGGCATCTACGTTGTCACCCTGTGACCTGGAGAACAGGGCACTGATGCCCATGTAGGTTTAGGTGACTGTGACTGCTTATGGCATGAGCCATCCTGCTCTTCATCCATTAGAATCTACTAGTACTTGGTAGATTTTTAAGGACTTGTTTTTGAGATCCATGAAATAGGAGAACATTAGGTGTTGAATACCCACACAACTCAAAGCGAATGACGCCAATGCCATCAGTCCTTGAAGGTGACAATATGACTTGAGTGATACAGTGGTTTTTAAATGAAATGAATTTCTCTTTCCACATCATATCGAGTGATTAGAATTGGATTCCTCATGTAACATTGCTTCTGTTAGTAACTTTGATAACATTTTTCCTTGATTATTTTGCAGAATCACTGGAACAAGAGAAAGGTGAGTACTCGTTAGTGTTCAGTGGAGAAAGAAGGATGCCTTTCTTGGTAATATTGACTATAAGATGTAAAATGGGAAGGTCAATATGCTTTTTTGCCTAGGCTAATGGGATCGCCTAGATATGGTACCATACATAAAGTTTATAAGGAAATGGAGCAGAATTTTTTTTGTAAGAAATGAAATGGTTTTCTCATTCTAAAGATCTTACCTTGAATTGCCCAGGTTAGTGTGCTTAGAGAATATATGTGAACCTTCCTTCTGAATTTTTTTTCTCAAACATCATCAGTAAGTAGCCTTCTATAATCCCAGTGCTCTGCAAGAAAGTTTTGATCCCAATGATGCCTCCATATTTACATTTTATTATGTACAGTTCTCACATCACAAAGAACAGTGTTTCTAGTCCATTAGAATGTCTCACTTGTATTGGGGAGATTTTGTAGAAAATTTTTTGAGATACATGAAGGATGAGAAAATCAGACACTTGAATATACTCAAAATGGCAAATCATATGATGATATATCTGCCAGTTCTTAAGTGTGACAATTTGACTTGAGTGACATAGTGATCATTAAATTATAGAGAAGGGATGTCTCCTTCCACACCAAATTGAGTGATTAAAATGAGCATGCGTCTTTAAAGTTGCATCTATTAGTAACTCTGATACCTTTTCTTTTTCTTTTTCTTTTTTTTGCAGAAACCCTGATGAAAGCTAAAGGTGAGTGCTCTTTCTTATTCTGCCTTATACAAGGAGATTAGTCACAGACAAATAGAGGAACTGGTCAAAGATGGAAGCATTTTTGCAAATGTTGAATATAAATGGCAAGATGAAGATTCTTCAGGCTCAGGGTCAGAAAGGACATCTTCCTTCAGGAGTCAAATTGGTTTTGTCATATAAGTCAATTTATTTGAGCATAGCTCCTTTGAAGCTACAAATACTTCCTTTACTTGACTATAGGGATTGCCTGAATTTGGTAATTCACATAAATATGAAAACTAAAGCCCAAAGAAGAGCCTTGTGAAAGAAATAGGACTGTTTCCTCATTGCAAAGGGTTGGATTTTGCCATCAGTGTCCCTAGGTCAGCACTGTGCATGATGAGAGAACCAAGTAAGAAAGTCTCCCGGCTACAGCTGATAGACAACAACTCTGAAGGCAACCAAAAATATCTAAGGGTGGGACAATATCTGGAAATGCTACCAGCAAAGATCTCTCACAGCAAATGTCTCTGTCCAGCCTCATTCCCAGGAGATATCTCTTTGTACACGATGTGACCTAGAGAACAGAGTCCTACTGCCCATGTATTTTCACTGTGACTGTGACTCTTTAGAGCTCAAGAAATTACGGCCTCACTATTGCGGAGAGTCTGCTGGATCCAGATCACTGATGTGTAATTAGCACTCTGATTTCTAAGCACTACTTGGTTAATGGATGCACGATTAAGCAACTCTGAAATTCAGTGCAACATTTTGGGCATCAAAAATTAGATAAAATTAGATAAAAATTAGAAAACTCTCTTTAAACACTTTCCAACTGGTGTTATTTACTGTAAAGTATTTTCAAGTACTTCAATTGTTTATTTTTGTTAAAGTGAAGAGGAAGCCAAAAAATAGTAAGATACCAAGAAAAGGGTGATGATTTCCAAAGAGCATCGCCTGGCGATCCATAGTTTGATGTTAGATAGATGAAAATATTTTCTGTGAAAGAAATCTTATTCAACGTAAATATTATATGTGGTAACTGTTCAACTTATTGGAACATAAAGCCATACAGTGTTTTCCATGCTTTTGAAAATTATTTTTCAAAAAACGATAACTGCGTATCCAAATTACTTAATCCAATTCATCCCTCAGGCCAAAAATTTACAATATTTATCAAAATCAAGTCTGAATATTGCTACCTTCCATGAACTCCCTGTTGTGTAATTCCTTTCACGAATAATCTTCCCTGAGATGCACGCAGAAACCAACAATCTAGTTATTCTGTGTTTAGATTTACTGGTGTTGAATGACACACACCAAAATTTAGAAAACTGAGGCAAAGAAACTGTTTTAAAGCTAGCCATAGTAACTACGGTAGGTGAGGATGTTCCTATTGAAAGGTAGGCGGACAATATTATGAAAGAGAAACACATAGAGATGTGTCATAGGAGATATATGATGAGAATCTATTCAAATTTTCAGTTGGCTGAATCTGCTGATGGACACTCCAATGTCCACTGGTGTCAGCAAGTCTATTCTTCTGTATGGTTAATGTTGGCAAGAAATCCACCAGAGGATTCATATGTATTATACCTATGGAAAATGTGTTTTGTTCTTATTTTATGGTTTTAAAAGTTTTGATGTGATGCAGACATAGATGGACCACGTGACAATCAAAGAAGATGTTACATTTTCACCCCCTAGCCCTTCTGTGGTGTTTATTTGCCATATATTTGCCTAGCAGCGGGGCATTTGCCTGTCTATGCTGTCTGTGCTGTCTATACCTGTCTGTCCTCTGAGTGAGTTGATGGAGTATATGTGTGGCAAGGGACTGTGACCCATAGTCTCCTATGCACCTGGTGTTTAGCATGTTATCTCTGACCCCAGTGAGTCCTCCTGATGTGCCTCATGTTATGGACAGTTCTTTGACCATGTAGAAGGTTATGCCTCTTCCACTTGAAAGCCTTTGACCATTCCATTGCACATGGGGATATTTTAAAGGTTGCTTTCAGAGGTAAATGAAGAAAGGGAAAATCAGACACTGCAATGTTCTTACAACAGAAAAGCACATGGTGATAATAACGGGAGATCTAGGTCTCACTATATGCTCTGTATGCTGCATTTTTATTTTTCTTAAAAGAAAGAAATGGGCTCTTTTCCCATTAGATTAAATTATTTAAAATTTGATTTCATCTTTAATATTGCTCTTATTGGTAACCCTTTTGACTTTTCTACTTTAATTGTTTTTGCAGGGGAACTGGAAGAAAAGAACAGTGAGTATTTGATGTTGAACATTTTAAAGAAAGATTATCTAAGGGGATTTCTTGTGACTTTCAATGTCGAATGTAAATTCCAATTATGAAGATTCTTAGTGTTTGCAGTTTGAAGGTGCCTGTTTCTCCAGGAGTCAGTTTGTTTTTGTGTGTTGATGCACTGTATTTGAACTTAGCTTACTTGGAGCAAGAGGTGCTTCTTTCTTGGCTCATGGGATTGCCTTGAAACGGTAGTGTACATAAAGTTTACAAGGAGATGGAACAGAGCTTTTTGTTATGAAATGCAGCAGTATTCTCACTTTAGTGGCTGAATATTTACAGTCAATTTCTGAAGCCCTGCATCTTGAAATGATGAGCTCATCACCCAAGTCTTTCAGCGCACAGCTGATTTCATACCTGCAGATGCCAAAAGATGAAAGAGAAACATACTGTCAAGAAAATGCAGAGAGCCAAGATCACTGACACGGGTTTTCTCTGTCCATGCTGAGTAGTAGGAGGCGTCTACATAGACACTCTGTGATGTGGAGAACAAGGGCACTGCTGGCCCTGTAGGTTTAGGTGACTGTGACTGCTGATGGCACGAGCCAACCTGCTCTGACTCATGTGCACTGACTCGGGAAGTCTCATGACTTACCCTGGAATTAGCATCCAGATTCCAAACGCCTATATGTGAAGGGAGGAAACAACAAAACAACCCTAAATAGCAGACAGACATGGAAATTTGACCACAGCTTATCATTCGGATGAAATCATAGTAAAATCCAATTCAACATTTTTTGCTTCTCTATATTTCATGAAAAGTTCTGTCAAGTAATTCTAATTTTTTCTTGAGATGATAAGGAGGAAGCAAAAGAGCGTGATCTAGAGAGCAGACAGTACTGACTTGCAAACATGAGTGCATGGTGAACCGGACTTTGCTGTTATGTAGTTCAAAGTATTTTGTAGAAAACCAATCTCTTTCAATGATAGCTACTACAATTAATATTTTTGAACCTTATTTGAATATTTCCTATACTGTTTTCAATGTTTTGAGTAATATATTTCACAAAGAGGTAACTGAGCATATGTATTATAAAAATTGATACTTCTTTCACAATTAAAAATTGGCAATCATTGTCAATATCACTTCTGAATGCATGCATCTTCCATGAAGTTCCTATTGTGAAATGCTTCTCCCCAAATATTCTTCCTTAAGGTGCATAGAGAGACCAACCATCTTGTCCTGTGTTTAGATTTTCTCATTTTGGATGACACATACAAAAAAAAAATCCAGTAAACATACACGTAAAGAAAATGAACAATGTTAACTTCATTCAATGGAGAAAATCATCTATCAATAATAGAGTGATAGATATTACATCCCAAACTGCTTATCAACGGTGAAATGTGATTTCAAAGGAGAGCCTTCATGTTTTTCACCTGGCTCAATCTACTACATCAACTCTCTAATGTGCATTCTAATGTGTCAAGCCTTCTCACTTCCCTGGTCCCTGTGCAAGAGGAATCAGCCGGGGGTTATCCTCCTGGATCACCCTGGATATCCAGTTTTCCAAAGTGATAAAGCACTATAGGGACCAAAAGATGATGTTACAATATGACATATGGACATCCTTCGTATTTTTATCTACCTCATTTTTGACTGATAGCAATGCCAGTCCCATCCCTGTCTATGGTCAGAGCACATAATCAGTGGATTTGTAGAAGCTTCCCAATGAATTTTGTGAGGAGAATATCTTGCCTCACTTTCTAAAACCCCATTCTTCAGCATGTAAGTTCTGATGCACGTGACTCCTGCAGGTTTGCCTTTTATTATATGTGCACCTTCATGGACATTGCTTCATATGTGTAGAGTACCTTGAGTTTTTGGATGGAATGACATCAGGAGTCATCTACAACCCCTTTGCTGTGAAATAATACTCTGATCCTAATGAGTCCTCCAGATTTCTGTTATATTATGTAAAGTCCTAGGATCACGAAGCATCGTGTTCTTCATCCATTAGAATTTATTTGTATTTGGTAGATTTTAAGGACTTTTTTTTGAGATCCATGAAAGAGGAGAAGATTAGGTGCTGAATACCCACACAAATGAAAGTGAATGATGCTAATGCCATCAGTCCTTGAAGGTGACAATATGACTTGAGTGATACAGTGGTTTTTTTAAATGAAATGAGTGACTCCACATCAAATCGCGTGATTAGAATCGGATTCCTCCTGTAACATTGCTTCTGTTAGTAACTCTGATAACATTTTCCCTTGATTATTTTGCAGAATTACTGGAACAAGAGAAAGGTGAGTTCTTGTTAGTGTTCAATAGAGAAAGAAGGATGCCTTTCTTGGTAATATTGACTCTAAGATGTAAAATGGGAAGGTCAATACTCCTGAGGTGTAGAGTTAGAAATGACATCTCCATTCAGGATGCTAATTAGTTTTTTCATATAGCTCAAGCAATGTATTTGAACCTAGTTCATTTGAAACAAGAAAAATGTTTCCCCTACTTAGGTTTTGTTAATTCCTATTTTTGGTAATTCCCATAAAAGTGACAACAATACAGAGAAGAGTATTGTGAAAGACATAGGATTGTTTTCTCTCTTGAAATGTTTGAATGTTGCAGTCAGTGTCCTTATTTCAGCACTGGACATTGATGAGAGGACCATTTACGAAAACTTCCAGGCTCCAGCTGCTAGATAACAAATTTGAATGCAGCAAAATGTATGAAAGAGTGTGACAATATCATGGAAATATTAGAAGCAAATATCTGTCACACCCAATGTCTCTGTCCAAACTCCCTTTCAGGAGGCATCTCTTTTGCCACTATGTGACCTGGTTAACAGGCTCCTACTGCCCCTGTGTTTTTCCTGGGATTGTGACTCCTTAGAGCTCCCGAAATCATGGCCTCACTCTTGGGGAGTGTCTGCTGGATTCAGATCACTGACCTGTCACAAGCATCCCAACTTTTAAGCACAAAATTGTAAATGGATCCCCAGCAAAGCAGTTCTCAAAATCAGTCCAACATATAAAATTTCACCCAAATCAGCATGATTTTTGATTCCATAAATAAGAAAAGTCTCTTCAAACGCTCTTAACATCTTGGTACTTACTGTGAATTATTTTTCAAATGCTTCAATCGTTTATTGTAGTCAAGATAGAAAGGAAATCGAACAATCATAAGATACCAAGAGAAGGGTGCTGATTTCCAAAGAGCAATGTCAGGTGATTCTTACTTTGCCAATTGAGAGATGAACATGCTTTCTGGAGAAGAAATCTTCTTCTATGTGTGTTGGTACGTGTGGTAACTGTTCAACCTTATTTGAACATGAAACCATACATTGCTTTCCTTGCTTTGGAATATTATTTTTGTTCAGAAGTCGACATCTGATTACATAAGCTACATAGTTTAATTCATCTCTTAGGCCTAAATTTGCATCAATTAGCAAAATCAAGTCTGAATATTGCCATCTTCCATGAAGCCCTGTTGTGAAATCTCTCTTGCAGAATAATCTTCCCTGAGATGCAAGCAGAAACCAACAATGTAGTTATTTTGTGTTTAGATTTACTGGTATTTGATGTCAAATACCAAAACTTTGAAAAACCGAGGCAGAGAAATTGTTTTAATATTGACAAGAACAGTAACTTTGTTAAGGGAAAGTATTCTTTTCTAAAGGTAGTTGGCCAATATTCTGAGGTAGAATCACATATATAGAATTCAAAGGAGATCTCACAAGAAAAAAAAATTCATTGTTTTGGTTGGTTTCATCTACGAAAGGACACTCCAATGTACACTGGGTGATAGTAAGATTTTTAGTCTCCCTGGTTAATATTCACAGAAAATTCACCAGAGGATTCAAATATATATTCTTTATATCCCTCACACGTGTGCTTCATTCTTATTTAGTGATTTAAAAGTGTTAAAGTGATGTAGCCACAGATGGCCCAAAGGGCAAACAAAGAAGATGTTACATTTTCACGTCGCTCGTGCTTCTGTGGTGTTTGCTACCATATATTTGTCAGCAGCAGGGCATTTGCCTGTCTATGCTATTTCTGCTGTCTATATCGATGTTCTGAGTGAGTTGACAGAGTATATGTGTGGACAAGGGAATGTAACCCATAGCCTCCTATGCACCTCGTGTTCCGCAAGTAAGCTCTGACCCCAGTGAGTCTTCCTGATGTACCTCATGTTAGGGACAGTCCTTTGACCTTGTAGAAGGTTATGCCTCTTCCACTTGAAAGCCTTTGACCATTCAGTTGCACATGGGGATATTGTAAATGCTGCTTTCTGAGGTAACTGAAGAAAGGGAAAATCAGACACTGCAATGTTCTTACAACTGAAAAGCACATGATGATAATATCAGGAGACCTGGGTCACACCATATGCTCTGTATGTTGCATTGTTATTTTTCTTAGAAAAAGAAATGGGCTCTTCTCACATCAAATTAAATTATTTAAAATTTGAGTTCATCTTTTAAATTGCTCTTATTAGTAACTCTCTTGACTTTTCTACTTTAATTTTTTTTGCAGGGGAACTGGAAGGAAAGAACAGTGAGTATTGGATGTTGAACATTTTAAAGAAAGATTTTCAATGTCAAATATAAATTCCTATTATGAAGATTCTTATTGTTTACAATTAGAAGGTGCCTGTTAATCCAGGAGTCAGTTTGTTTTTGTGTGTTGATCCACTGTATTTGGACTTAGCTTACTTGGAGCAAGAAGTGCTTCTTTTCTTGGCTCATGGGATTGCCTTGATATGGTAGTGTGCATAAAGTTTACAAGTAGATGGAACAGAGCTTTTGATGTGAAATGCAGCAGTCTTCTCACTTCTAGTAGCTGAATATTTACAGTCAGTTTCTGAAGCCCAGCACATTGAAATGATGAGATCATTACCCAAGTCTTTCAGCGCACAGCTGATTTCATATCTGAAGATGCCAAAAGATGAAAGAGAAGCATACTGTCAAGAAAATGCAGAGAGCCAAGATCATTGACACGGGTTTTCTCTGTCCATGCTCAGTTGGAGGAGGCGTCTACATAGATACTCTGTGACCTGGAGAACAAGGGCACTGCTGGCCCTGTAGGTTTAGGTGACTGTGACTGCTGATAGCATGAGCCAATCTGCTCTGACTCATATGCACTGATTCCTGAAGTCTAATGACTTACCCTGGATTTGGCATCGAGATTCCAAACCCCTACATGTGAAGGGTGGAAGGAGAAAACACCTCTAATCATCAGACAGCAATGGAAATTTGACCCCAGCTTATCATTTTGATGAAATCATAGTAAAATCCAATTCAACATTTTTTGCTTCTCTATATTTCATGAAAAGTTATGTCAATAATTCTAATTTTTTCTTCAGAAAATATGGAGGAAACAAAAGAGCATGATCTATAGAGCAGACAATATTGATTTGCAAACATGAGTGCATGGTGATCTGGACTTTGCTGTTATTTAGTTCAAAGTATTTTCTAGAAAACCAATCTCTTTCAATGATAGCTACTACGGTTTGTATTTTTGAACCTTATTTGAATGTGGTTTCCTATATTGTTTTCAATGCTTTTGAGTAATATATTTCAAAAAGAGTTAACTGAGTATATGTATTATAAAATATGATACAGCTTTCACAATTAAAAATTGGCAATCATTATCAATATCACTTCTGAATGCATGCACCTTCCATGAAGTTTCTATTGTGAAATGCCTCTCCCAAAACAATCTTCCTTGAGGTGAATAGAGAGACCAACCATCTTGTCCTGTGTTTAGATTTACTGGTTTTGGATGACACATACAAAAAAAATCCAGAAAACATACATGCAAAGAAAATGAACAATGTTAACTTCATTCAATGGAGAAAATCATCTATCAATAATAGAGTGATAGATATTACATCCAAGCCACTTATCAATGGTGAAAGGTGATTTCATGAAAGGAGAGCCTTCATGTTTTTCACCTGGCTCACTCTACTAAATCAACTCTCGAATGCGCATTCTAATGTGTCGAACCTTCTCACTTCCCTGGTCCTTGTGCAATAGGAATCAGCCTGGGTGTTATCCTCTTGGATCACCCTGGATATCCCCAAAAGTGTGGTCATTATCCAGTCTTCCAAAGTGATACAGCACTATAGGGACCAAAGATGATGTTACAATTTGACATATCGAGATCTTTCGTATTTTTATCTACCTCATTTTTGACTGATAGCAAGACCAATCCCATCCCTGCCTATGGTCGGAGCACATAATCAGTGGATCTGTATAAGCTTCCCCAAGAATTTCGTGAGGAGAATATCTTGCCTAACTTTCTAAAATTCCATTCTTCAGTATGTAATTTCTGATGCATGTGACTCCTGCAGGTTTGTCTTTTATTATATGTGCACCTTCATGGATATTGCTTCATATGTGTAGAGTACATGTGTGATCCTTCCCCTTGAATTTTTGGATGGAATGTCAACAGCAGTCATCTACAATCCCTTTGCTGTGCAATAAAGCTCTGATCCTAATGAGTCCTCCAGATTTATATTATATTTTGTAAACTTCTAGCATTACAAAGCATCGTGTTCTTCATCCATTAGAATTTACTTGTATTTGGTAGATTTTTAAGGACTTGTTTTTTGAGATCCACGAAAGAGGAGAAGATTAGGTGTTGAATACCCACACAACTGAAAGCGAATGATGCTAATGCCATCAGTCCTTGAAGGTGATAATATGACTTGAGTGATACAGTGGTTTTTAAATGAAATGAATGACTCTTTCCACATTAAATTGAGTGATTAGATTTGGATTCCTCATGTAACATTTCTTCTATTAGTAACTCCGATACCATTTTCCCTTAATTATTTTGCAGAATCACTGGAACAAGAGAAAGGTGAGTACTCCTTAGTGTTCCATGGAAAAAGAAGGAGGCCTTTCTTGGTAATATTGACTACAAGATGTAAAATGGGAAGGTCAATATTCCTGAGGTGTAGATTAGTAATGACATCTCCATCCAGAATGCTAATTAGTTTTTTCATATAGCTCAATCAATGTATTTGAACCTAGTTCATTTGAAACAAGAAAAACGTTTCCCCTCTTTAGCTATTGTTAATTCCTATTTTTGGCAATTCCCATAAAAGTGACAACAATACAGAGAAGAGTGTTGTGAAAGACATAGGACTGTTTTCTCTCTTGAAATGTTTGAATGTTACAGTCAGTGTCCTTATTTCAGCACTGGACATGGATGAGAGGACCATGTACGGAAGCTTGCAGGCTCCAGCTGATAGATAACAAATCTGAAGGCAGCAAAAAATATGAAAGAGTGTGACAATATCATGGAAATATTAGAAG
>PVJH01033842.1:0-23380 GCA_004026705.1 Nesogale talazaci | reverse complement strand
ACTACTAACTGCAAGGTTGGTGGTTCAAATGTACCAGCTACTCTATGAGAGAAAGACAAGGCTATCTTTTCCTTTAGACATGAACAGCCTTAGAAAGCTGATGAAAAAGTGTTTAGGTTTTGCTAGGCTTATATATAATTTGCTTTAGAGATATTTTAGCATAGACTGTTGCTTACTGGAATATATATATATATATATATATATATATATATATATAATAAAGGACATCCTGGAGGAATCGTGGTTGCTAATTGACTTATCTGCCAGTCATCAGTGAGAAACCACTAGTTGTTCAACAGAAGAAAGAGGAGGCCTTCTGTTCTGATAAAGTGTTACAATTCCAGAAATCATAAGGAGCAGCTCTGCCCAGTCCTATCGGGTCACTATGACTTGGATTTGGCTGTGAGGTTGGTTTGGGCTTTGGGTATAGTAATAAAAACAGTTTTATCTCTGCTACTGAAACCTCCATATCCTCATATTCAATTCTGCAAAAACACAACTCTATCCCAGCTACATACAGAATAATCTTATGATGAAGGATTATGCTCAGAAAGTTAGAGAATTTATTTCCAAACCTGTCTATTAATACTCCTTACAACTATTTTATTTCTCAAGTTTGCCTCATTTTCTCCTCTTTTTCATATTCTTCTTTTACCATGCCCTACCTTTATGCCCCCATATGTCAGTTAAACACTTATTATTTCATATGACATTTATAGATACTGGGATTATTGATATTTTATGATGGATAAATCTTTGTTATGAGAGTATTTTTATGTGCATTGAAAGATATTTAGTAGACAATTTGGTTTCTATCCACTAGACACCAATGTCATCATGAAGTCCCAATTCCCGCTTATGACATCAAAAAATACTTTTAGGCTTTGCCAAACGTATCTTGAGAACAACACTCCGAGTATAGAATCAACTGATTTTTCATAGCTGCTCTGAAAATGGGTTGCCTGTAAGAGTTCTTAGTTGGGAACTCTAGATCTTTTTCCCATTTGGGGTTCATGTTACATTATGTGAGTATAAATTAGATGCATCATGTGATGAGTGGACCTTGTTGACATAATGGGTTATATGATGGGCAGGGTCAGCAGTTCAAAACCATCAGATGCTCCATAAGAGAAAGAATAAGCTTTTTACTCCCATAAAGGTTTACATTCTTGGAAATCACATGTCCACTGGTGTTGAACTGAGTCAGAAATGATGGATGAGAGTGAGTATTTGAGTTGGGTGACAACTACCAATAAATGGATTTTTGTTGTTGTTTTCTGTTACTTGGCTCACATCAATTTTTTTTATAAGGGAAAAAATGTTGCTGGGTCCTGCACCACTTGTACCTGAGAGCTGAGTCTACATTTGAAATGATTGTGCAATGCCTTCCAACTGAAGTGTCTCATTTTCAGCACGATGTAAGGCCATATGCTGTTGTAATCCACAATTGGCCTAGTATCTGAACTAAGAAGTCAGATCTTCTTGCTACGTGGTCATTTTGAAAGCTCTGTCCAACCTGAGTGAATTCTGTTCATAATGAACTGTTTATAATGACCCTACTTGGTGTTTGAAATATCTGTTGGCAGAGCTTCCAACATTATAGTGACACACAGCAGCACTCATGAAAAATTGCAAATGAGCAACAGAAACATATTTATAACAATTTGATCAACAGAAACAAAATTATATGGAACTA
Organism: Nesogale talazaci; assembly: GCA_004026705.1. Lineage (NCBI taxonomy): Eukaryota > Metazoa > Chordata > Mammalia > Afrosoricida > Tenrecidae > Nesogale > Nesogale talazaci. The sequence goes on along the minus strand of PVJH01033842.1, from coordinate 21,684 downwards.
CTTACATAGAAATATTACTCAAACATCAAGTAGGAGTCAAGTTATTATGAAGCAGCAATGCTATGAAATGATACACCACTAAGAAATATATAACTATTAAAATAATTTATGTATTGTTCTGAACCCCAGTGGTGTAAGTGGTTGAGTGCGAGGGCTTGGCAGTTCAAATCTAGCGGCAGCTCTCAGGAGCAGTGCTGGGTAGCTGCTCAGACCACCAGAGGGCAGTGATGCCCCCCCCAAAAAAAAATTAGGTGTCAACTTCTGACAATATCTGACATTTAAGGTTTATTTTTCTTGAACTACTGCTTGGTGCCTGTCCCAGGCAGTAATAGCTTGTAACTTTGAAAACATAATCCATTTAAATAGTACAGGAAAGGGTAGTTATTAAGCTATTGTAGACAGGTAAAATGAATAAATTTTCTATTTTAATGAATTTTTAAGCTTAATTAGGCCATGTCTAATGACATTCCTGTGGCATGTCTCTCACACTTGCATGTCTAACTTGTCTGTCTGCATATCACTCACTCATTCATCATCCTAGGTGATGAGTTAGAGTAAGACAAACTTTCTTGTCACAACGTTTCAATTAATCAATATAGATGAATGCCAACTATCAATTCATAGACTCTGCTTCATTATCTTATGAGCCTTCAAAAAGCTTTCTTCAATGTGCTTGATCCAGTTTGCATGTTTTGGTGTTTACCAGAACTATGGAACTAACCATTACCTGACATTCTTAATTCTGCTTTAACTGCTATTAGGAATCAATATGAGTCTTCTACTCCTGAAGTAGGCTCTTGGTAACCCAAAGAAACTTGTCTTATAGGGTGACTATGAGTCAGAACTAGTTCAATGGTAGTCAGTGAGTGTGTGTGTGTGTGTGTGCGTGTGCGTGTGTGTAACCACGATCACGGCTTTAATCCCCTTGGATTTTTTGTTTTCTTTTTTTAATACTTTTATTGGAGGCTCTTATCACAATCCATACATTCATCCAGTGTGCCAAACACATTTGCATGTGTGCCACCATCGTCATTTTCAAAGCATTTTCTTCACATTTGAGTCCCTGATAGCTCCCGATTTCTTCCCCCTCCCTTCCCCACCCACCCTCTCTCATGAACCCTTGATAAGTTATAGATTATCTTTCCATATCTTGCATCATCTTCCATCTCCCCTCATCAACTTTTCCATTATTTGTTCCACCCGGGTGGGGGTAATAGGCTGATCCTTGTGCTCAATTCACTCTGTCTTCTGCCACCATCCCCTAATGCTACTGGTATCTCTATCATTGTTGGCCCCGAGTGGCTTATCTATCCTGGATTCCCTGTGTTGTAGGTTCTTATCTGTAACAGTGTGCATGCTGTGCTGTAATCCAATTTTTAAAGGTAAAATTTAGGCCATGATATTGGAGTGAAGGAAGCACTAAAGAACTAAAGGAAAGTTGTCTGTTTAATAGGTGCCATACTGCACCCTGATTGGTTTATTTCTTCCCTGTGACTCCTCTATGAGGTGATGTGCCCCCTCATGCATTTATCTTGTGTTTGGATTTATTCTGGGTCTTAGCTGCCTGATACATAATCCCATTGGAACCTCATGATCACACACTGGTGTGCTTCTTCCATATGGACTTTGTTGCTTCTCAGCTAGATGGTCACTTACTTCTCTTCAAGCCTTTGAGAACCCAGATGCTATATTTTCTGATAGCTAGGCATCATCAACTTTCTTCAATACATTTACCAATGTACCTATTTTTCTTCAGCAACCATGTCAGGAAGGTAAGTATCAAAGTATGCCAATTGTTAGAACAAAGTGCTTTTGTGCTAAGAGAATATTGAGCCAAAGCCCAATGTTCATCTGCAATGTTAATTCTTAATATATAGATATGAGTACATAGTTCTATTCTCCTCTCCTTATATGTATATTTACATATGTGCATGCCTATATTTAGGGATCTATAAATGTCCTTTGCCTCCTGGCTTTTTTCTCCACTTCCTTTTACTTTCTTCTTTTTCCACCATCATGTTCAGCCTTCATTAAGGTTTAGTAATTCTTCAATGCTACATTGGCCTTGATTAAGACTAACAAGGTTAAAAATAAAGACTAACAAGGTATCCTACAGTTTTTCTTCCATTGATTATAGTTCATTTGTTGCCCCCTTGTGCCTGAGCTGGTTACCGCCTCCCACTCCACCCCCCCCCCTTTTCTTTATCCCATATTATCTTCTCCTGTATCCCCTCCGGAACTATTGGTCCCATTCTTTTCACCCCCAAATTATCTGTCCCACTTATCTTTTATAGATATATGTTGATACATTAATAGTGAAAAAACTTGGCAAAGTCAAATAAAACAACAAAGAAGTCAAAACCAACAAAACAATAACAACAACCATGAACAAAATAGCAATAACAAAAGGAAGGCCACTGACAAAAATGGAAAAGCATATAAATAGTTTAAGGTCTGTTTGTTGACTTTTATGAGTGTTTTCTGGTCAAGTTTGATAGGGTGCTACAGTTTGTCTCCAAAATCTATTTTTGGTATTCACTGGGAGTTTCATCACTCTGCTCCCCATGCTGCTCTGCTGCATGCCCTCAATGCCTTGCCCCAGCATGATGGGGCCAGGGCATGACTATTCTTGCACTGTGTCTCCAGTGCTGACCCCTCAACACCATGGTTCAGTGAGGTATATACCATGTCCTGTGGTGGGCCCAGTCCTGTGGTCCTCCCTAAGCATGTCTGCTCTGAGCAGGAACATCATTCTTGGGGCTTAGTGGGGCAGTCTATCCTTTCCTCCAGGTACATCCCTTTTCATTTATCCCATGTGCTCTAATCAGACATCCCATTCTCCCCAAGCTGTAGCGCCATTACTGTCCTCTGAAGTGCATTCTTTGCTGGTTGGGAGGTGGGGTCCATCAGTTGGGGTTTGGTCCGGTAGCCCAGATTTTTTTTATTGATACTGATACATGGTGGTATGTTTACCCACATCCTGACACATCAGGTTCAAGTCTGGTCTGTCTCTCCATAACCTGTGGAGATATAAAAAATAGCCCTACCTTTCTCCTCTGTTTCCCACTTTTATTTAGTTGGGTGCCATATGTGTCCCTGGACTTAGATTGGCCCCTGCCTTAGTTGCTGCACCTCACTCCAGGGATGTATGTATATAGTAGTTTTCCCCTGTGCCTGTTTCTTTCTTTCTTCTTTGTTTTTTAATATCTTACCTCAGTGGACTCATGTTGGACTTGTCCTTTTATGCTAGACTCATTTCACTGAGCATGATTTTCTCCTATTCTTTTCCTTCATGTGTTCATTTCTTCCTTTTTGGGAAAAGTAGTCTTCCATTGTATGCATGTAACAGTTTTTGATCCATTCTTATGCTGACGGAAATTTGGGTTCTTTCCAACACCTTGCAATTGTGAACTGTGCCATGATGAACATTGGAGCACAGGTGTCTGGTCATGGTTTCTTTATTGCCTCTTCTGGGTATATTCACAGTAGGGTGATTGCTGGGGCATATGGTATTTCAATTTCCACCTGTATTAGATATCACCAAATCAATTTCCACACTGGCTCTACTTACCTACAGATCCAACAGCAGTGGACTGAAGTTCCTACTTACCCACAGCCCCTCCACTTGTAATTACTTTATGACTTTTTAAATTGGGCTATCTCTGGGAGTGTTAGGTAGTATCTCATTATTGTTTTAATTTGCAATTCTCTTATGGCTAATTATTGGGAACATTTTCTCATATGTTTACTGACCTTCGGATTTCTGTCCCTGTGAAACTTAAGGTCCATTGCCCACCTCCTTAGTGGACAATTAGTTTTTTTTCTTATTGGAAGCTTTGAAAGTATTGTAGATTTTAGTAATAAAGCCTTTGTCTGATGTGTCATTGTTAAAGATGTTTTCCCAGTCTGGGGATTCTCTTGTTATTCTCTTGGTAAATTCTTTGGAGGTACACAGATGATTTTTCTTAAGTATGTCTCACTTGTCTTCAATATGTCTCAATTTCTGACTCCTCTAGATTTGTATCCTTCCCTATTTTTGATGGTCTATGTATACCCTGTGCCAACATCCTCATGTTTGTCCCAATTACACCATAATGGCCCTAAAAATTTGGGGTTTTACCTCAAGGTCTATGGTCCCCTTTGATTTTATTCTTGTGCATGGCATGAGGTAAGAGTCTTGCTTCATTTTCCTATAAATAGATATCCATTTCTTTTCCAGCACCACTTTATGAAGAGGGCCTCCACTTTCCATTTGATAATATTTGGGCCCTTATCAGAAATCACTAGTCTCTGAGACTAACTCCCAACAACTGGGAGATAACTTCTCATCTTCATGAGGGAAAATATCATGAGATTTTCCCAGAAGTCTCAGGAGAAAGCCATGCCCACATAGTGTGCCAACACAGCACACAGGAATAAAGGCATCAGCCTAAAGACTAGTGCCCACATAGAGGCCTCATTGGCTACTCAATGGCCATCTCCAGATTAACAGGCTAGACTCCACCCCTAAATTTCAATCATAAAATTATCATAAGCACATGACTGCCACACATACTAATGTACACACAAATGCAAAGACTAAACAAATGTAAAAACAGAGTTCAAAGCATTAAACAAAAAAATCTGCTGAGACTGGGGCAGGAAAGCAAGAGAAAGAAGAAAAGGTGAAAAATAATAAAAGGAAGAAAGGAACAAAAGAAAAATAGATAAAGAGATACCTAAGCTCCATGTGGCGCGACGATAGCACTGCTCTGTGAGTGTGCAACACTGCCACAGGGGCCAGGCTGGAACTCTCCCCACTTGCTGGGCAATGTTGCCCTAGCCACAGAGTAGGGTGATGAAATCAGTAATGGCATGTACAAGAGGACAGGAGAAACTGAACAGAAGAAAAAAAGGAAGGGCAAAAAAGAAAGGGTGGAAATACAATAGTGCTCATGAAGATAGACTGTGATATGAAAGAAAGAAAGATAAAAGGAAAAAAAAAACTTTTAAGGAAATAGGTGATCCCTGATTGCCTGAATGTGGGTCCAGAGGGATTTAAACCCTTCCACAATGTGGCAGGTTGGTGTGCCCTTTTAATGCAGGGTTTCACTGGTGCTGGGAAGAATTGCCCTACATGACAAGATCACTGAAGATGCCAGACTGAGGTTTCCTCACAGTGTGGAACCCTAGAGAGCGCTCTCACAGTTCCTTGTGTGATGTGTAACACTCCCATGGAGGGCACATTGGGGTTGCCTTAAGGGGAGAGTAGTGGTCCAGAAGTCAGCAGTGGGGTATGAAAGGAAAGAGAGAGGAGAAAGAGGAAAACAAAGAAAAAAATTTGTTAAAAAGTTGGAGACCAACTGCAGTGGGAAAGACAGAAGGGATAGAGAGTATAGAGAAGAAAAAGAATAGTAAGTAAGGAGGTAATTGATGCTTGATCACTTGACCATGGGACTGGAGAAGTTATAACCCTCTTCAAGGTAGCAGGGTTGTGCACCCACTTGTTGTAAGGTGGACAAAATCACCCTATGCCACACGGTGATGCTGAGTCCCCTCAACTCAGTCTATAGCCCTAGGATAGGCAGGGGATCCCCCAGTGGCACAGTGGACAAGACAGACCACCCCAGCCACATGTAGGATCACCGAGGGCAGAGAGCACCTGACCCTTTGGGCTTGTGGAGTTTTTCTAGCTTGTGCCAAAATTGCTGATACTCTAATAATTCAGAGGTTGTTTGTTTTTTTTCCCTCATCTAATCAGGTGGAACTAAATTAAGTTATTCTGAAACTGAGGCTTGCTCCTGGGGGATCTTTGTTATGTGAAAGTCTCTGTGCTCTGTAGCTAACTACTGGGAATACTTAGCAAAGACTCCCTTATTACGCTAATGTATATTGAAGGACTCCTTCTACCAGTTGTCTTGGAGTTAAAAAAAAATGAGGCCGGGATTTGCATTTTTAACCAAGAAAATACTTTGTCTTTTTTTTTTTTATATATATTGGGCTCATGGGGTGCCCTGATTTGGGATTGTCATGCTGACCATCTAGCCTATTAAAGAGAGTGTTTTCGTGGCCCTGATCAAAGCTGCCGTTGCTTGCACATAGCTGCTGTTGCTGAAAAAGAGCCCGCGGTGACTTTTTACCCTTGACAGTCACTGTTTGGTTTTCTGCAACATTTCTTTACCTTGTTAGCTACCATATAGCCGGGGTGATCCTTTTTTGAAATAGGTATACTTTCTGAAGCCGGCAGCAATGCTGACGATGGCTTGCATGGACAGTAAGCACAGTGAGGGCTGGGGAAAGGACCCTGCCAGACCAGACCAGTGGTACATCACGAAGCTGTTGGCAGCTGACATCACTGGCCAGAAGCTTAATCAGGACTGAAGTTCAGGTGCACAGTTAAGGGCCACCTTGTGTTGATAGCTGAAACGTTTGATCCGGGGGTCCTTAAAAACCCTGTGGCTGTCTTCCCACCCTCATGACTGAGGAGCATTCATGTCATCCTGGACTAGTGTGCTGTGTTGGCAGAACAGCTGTGCCAAAGATCCCAGGATAACTGCGATTGGTGATCGCTGGTGGAGGAAGATTGTGATGGAGCAGAGGCATGTGCCCTGGGACATGGATGACCTTGCTTTTCCTGGCTGTGAAAGACATTTGAAGAGGTAGCTGCTTTTTAAACAGCAGATCTGACTAGTTAAACAGCCTCGAAATGTGATGAAATATAAAAGATCCCAGAATCTTGACCATTGAAGCACTATGGGAAAAAAGAACTTCAAGCAGACTATTTAGTATGCCACAGAAAATTGTTAATATGAACCTATCTGGATTAATAAATAAAAAGACTTGTGAAAGTGGTTAAAAAAAAAGAGTTTATTTTCTTCTTGGACAACTAGAACTGAATTGCTCCCTGGACTATGTCAGGTAAATTTCCTTATGTCTGTCCAATTGCTCCAAATCTAACCCTGACCCCCAGACTGTGAGCTCAAGGCAACACAGGGAGCTCTGGTTTGGGGTCCTCTGACTAACTGTCAGAGGATTATGTCCTTTGGGCATGAGCTTGGTGAAATCACTGCTCAACACCAAACTAGGGCACTGATAGCTTCTCAGCTGGAGTCCATGAACCCAACACACTGAGTTTACAGCAATTTAGTGTGTTTTCAGCTTCGTTTTGTGAGTGAAAATTTTTTGAAAAACAGGTTTCAGGACACACCCTAGTACTCTGATTCTAATTTCAGAATTCTGCCTCCCAGTTTCCTTCACCATACCTCCCAATTTTCTGGTCTGGCAGCAGGAGCTCCAGATGAGTAAATCTAACTGGACATCATCTTTTCTGTCCACCTTCTTTTTTAATGGTATGTTCATTTGAATTGACTAGAAAAACAAATCCAGAGACACTCATATGTGCGTCAGAGGAAGTTTTATATCAAAGACTAATTGTATATTAAGAAAAGATCCCAATCTACTTCAGACCAAGTTCATAAGTCCAATACTAGCCCACATATCTGTTACCAGTCTATAAATTCCTCTTCAGGCTCAATCAACACATACAAGGATGTCAAATGCAAGATATCACAGGCCAGTGGGTGCAAAGTCTTGGGGATCCTGTGGCAGTGGAAGCATCTGGCACTGCTATGGATCCCCATGTGGCTCATCCAGTTCCAAGGCTCTGGCTGCCATCACTATAGCTTCATGTGGCTTGTCAACAGGAATGTCTTCCAGAGAGAGGAAGCAGGAGAGTTTGTCTGGCCTCCCATGCACCTCCAAATAAGGTCATTAAGTTGCAACCTGATTGACAGCCTAAACTCTACTTTCTTCATTCTTAAGAGTCTCAAGTTGACACTAGATTGTGTAACTACCACAGGAGTCAAACGTAGATTAAGAGAAACAACAATCTCTCCTGCCCCTACACTAGATCCAGGAAGGGATACTGGACTCTCAATAAACCCTAGCTACAATTTAAGAACAATTCATTCTTATATCATGGCCCTCCCTGCTTGGTACTCACCCTCATGAAGAGAACCCAGAAGATATGGGTGCTATAGAAAAATGTGATGAAGAAATTAGTTGGTGCCCAGCTAGAAAATAAAAAATCATCTGAGGGTCTCAATTCTTGTTTCCAAACAAGCAGCCATTTAAGTACAATGCCAACTAAGTCCACATAATCTGAAGCCAAAGGAGGGAATAGTATCAGACTAAATTGAGAGATTCTGGTTTGCAGGAGGTTATGGATGGCAGTGAAGTCCAACCGACGTTTGTGAGAACTGCACAGGAAATTAAATTCTGGAGATTTCCCTCTATTATGTATTGTAATCAACTGATTACCAGAGTGTATTGGACAGTTGACTAGAGGAGATCAAAATGATAACTCTGACTTGAACTGTTAAAAAATGAGCTGGAACCAAGGGCTTAACTAGAAAGCAAATGTGTTAAGTACGATGAGGGCAACAAATGTACAAATGTACTTGGCACTCAATGGGTGAATGAAAGGATTGTGATGAGTTTTATGAACCCCCAATGAAGTGATATTTTAAAAATGAACTGTTAAAATCTTGCCTGTTGATCTCCCTTCTGTTGCACATTAGGCCTGATGTGTTTTTTTATGTTTTTTTGGGTTTGTTTTTTTTTTAACATTTTTGGGGGTTTTGTTTGTTTGTTTGTTTCTTGTTTTTTCCACTCTGGGATTTATCTCAGATGCATTTTGTCATTGAGGGTAACCCTTTTGAATTTTTGTTACACACCTTTTCTATTTTTCAGTAAATGAAACTGAAGTTTGATGAAGATATAGAGATTGCAAGTAGAATAAGGATTTTTGTGGAATACAGTGTGGGAAGGGTGGGAGGAAAATGAAGCTGATGTCAAGTAGGTCAAGGAGGAAGAAAATGTTTTGAAAATGATTATGGAAGAAATTGTACAATGCTGTTTGATATGCTTGAACTGGGGTATATGATATCTTAATTAACTCCCAATAAAATGGTTTGGGGACAATCTTACAAAATTAGACAGAGTAGCAGGAAATTAGACAAGATTGATTGTAAAATTTGACACTTCTATATAAAGATAATAGGAACACATGCAGAATAGCTCAGAATAGAGCAGACATTCTTGTACAAGTTACACTTCATTCTCAATAAATTATTTTACATAAAATTTTCATAATTACTAAAAGATTGGTGCTTAACTATTACATTAACATACTGGTTTCACTTTGTTATGGAAGAAAACACAAAATTATATGACAAGTAAAAATGGTGCATTAACTTATTTTTTATATATTGTGTTCAGCACATTATTTTCATATATTGAAAGAGAATAGTGAAATTCTTCTAAATCGTTCCAAGTCAGTAAAAGGTTACTATGAGTATGTGATAAATTGATTAGAAGTACATTCTGTTTCTTTAAGGTAATTAAATGTGCAAATTATTCCATAAATTCTATCACAAGGTATTAGAATCTATTAAAGTTATCACTTTTAAATCAAACTCTGAATATATCATTTATGTAGATTTGTTTTCCTTTTATAACTATGCCACTTACAGCATATCATTAAGTTGAGCTCTATTAAGAAGAAATTTTTTTTCTGTAAATCATTTTATAATCTGTACATATTTTTCAAAGACCAAGAAGGTGTATTTGTTTAGATTATGTTATGAGTTATAAATGTGTGAACTAATATTCACCAACTATGTTTCCATGCATTATTATTGAAGAATTTATTTACTGGTGTTTTTCCCTTTTAATCTCAGTTGATTGAATGTTTTCTTCTGATAACCATGTTGGTGGCTTCTGCTGATTTATCTACTGGTCCCATATTATGTATCAAATTGTGCAATATTCTTCAATTTTATCCAAGCATTATTGGATAATCTTTAACCAATTGGATTTATCTTTAATCATCTTTTTGTTGCATAATTACCATCCAACTCCTTTGGAGGTGGGTACATTATACAATAGTCATTGTATTTGAAACATTAGAAAAAGTTAACTTCTTTGAAAATATTGTGTTCATTTTTGAAAAATTCACCTCTGCTTCTCCTGCATGTACAGCAATTGTTCTGATAATATGTTTAGCTCTTTGAACACTTTCAGGAATTGAAGAATTCACTAATAATATCTGGTGGGAGTTTTGACTGTAAAACAAAGCTGAAACAAATTACAGCATGTTACCCCTTCTGGCCATTTGGTACTTTTTCTCTTAATGTTATACATTTGTTTACTGGGATAACAAATGCAAGGGAATAAAAATGTAGCATCCCATCAGAAATATAACAGGTGTTATTTACTGAATAAATGAATATTACAAGCATAGCCATCTAATGTTTATACCGAAGGACAGAATGAATATAAATAAAGGTGATTGGAATATGTTGCTGTTCATATGAATTTTTTAAGATTAAGTAATGTAAATTGGGTGACTTTCGAACTGCCCACTTTAAAGACAACTCTGATTACAAATCCAAAATTAACAACTGATTAGCTAAATTAAACAACAAAAATTGGATAATCAGTTCTGCCAAACTAGTGCAAACCAGATGAATCCCAACATGGGAGAAAGACGCTCAATGAGCTGGACTGACGCAATGAGCTCAAACAGAGAAATAATTAAGATGATGGCATAAGATAAGATAGTGCCTCATCTAGTTCTAGATAATCACTGAGTAGAAAAAGGATCAATTATAGCAATAATAATAGCTACCCTACAGAATGAGGGAGAATTGCACTTATGAGTTTTTGAAACAGTAATTTTACTAGAATTCAAAGCCCTATTTCCCCCTGTGTAACCATAACTGCTGCAAATGCTCATTGCAATTGGTAAGTAAGCTGCACAACATCTCTTTAAAATGCTGAAAAGCAGAGAGCTTATTTTGAAAACCAAGGCTCACTGATCTAAGCCATAGTACTTTCATTTTCCTCATATGCTTATGAAAGTTGGACATTGAATAAGGAAGAAAAGATGAATTGGTGTTTTTGAGTTTGGTGCTGGTGGAGAATATTGGCAGTACCATGAACTGTCAAAAGAATAAATAAATCTGCCTTGAGAGACATACAACCAGAATGCTTCCTAGAAGCAAGGATGGTGCAACTTCAACTCACATACACTGAATATGTTATTAGGAGACACCAGTCCCTGTAGAGGTGATCGCGCTTGGTAAAGTAAATGTGCATATAAAAAGAGGAAGCGCTTAACAAGATGGATTGACACAGTGGCTACAACAATGCGATCAAGCCTAGGAACCAGTGTGAGGATGGGACAGGACCGGGTATCATGGTTCTTTTGTGCACACAGTCGCTATGGGTCAGAAGCCACTCAATGGTACCTAACAACAAGGGTAAAAGCAACAGCATACTTGTGGATGGAGTGCCATGTAGTCATGGAACTTTCTTTGTTGACTCATTGCATATTAAGCTACTAACCAAATATGGTCAGCTAGCTGCTACACAGGAAAAAATAGGACTTTCAATTCCTGTCAAGTTACCATCTTGGAAATTCATAGGTACAATTCTCCCTCCTTTTGAAAGGTCACTTTGAGTCAGTGTGCTAGTCCGGGTAGACTAGAGAAACAAATTCATAAACATGCATATGGGTATAAAGGAAATGTTTATATACAAGAGAAGTGGAACATTGAGAAAGCTTCCCAACTCAGTCCAGTTCAAAGCCAACAGTAGTCTAGATTTCTGACTCCAGTCTATGAAGCCTCCTTCCGACCATTGAAGTCACAGGCCAGTAGGTGCAGAGTCCAGGTTCAGGCAGGGGTCCCCTCATGGCTCCTCATTTCTAGGGTGCAGGGTCCATCAGTGGTATCCATTGGTGATAGAAACATCTCAGTGCTGGCAGAGGTCTGTCTTTGGCTTTTCCAGCTTCAGAAGTCTGATTACATGAGGGTAAGGCTATGTGGCTTCTCCTCCGGCTCCTCTAGTTCCTCGACGCTGCCATCTTGTCTTGTAAGTCGAGCAACTCCCAACAACTGAGAAGATGGTCTCTCATCTCCACGAAGGAAATATTATGAGACTTCCCAGAATTCTCAGGAGAAAACCATGCCCACAAAGGTCTCATTGACTATCTCCAGATTGACAGGCTAGACTCCACCCCTAGACTTCCAATCATGACATTGACATCAAGTACATGGCCGCCATAGTCAGCATGGACTCAGTGGCAATGAGCTTGGAGCTTTCTTTCTTGAGTGAGGGTGGCTACTTCAGGATAGGGTATGTCCTAAATTGAAGTAGTTCTAAAGCTAAACAGAAAAAGTCTAGATCCAGAAGGATGTACATGTTAGGAGTGTGCTGATGCCATGTGAGCAGAGGTTTTAGAAGCTGAAAATAATATCAAAGATCCCCCCCCCCCCCCCGCCGCCCAAGTTCTGGAAAGAGAATCTTCCACTAAAGAAAATGCTCAATATAATTTGTAACCTGAACCATGAGGAAGTGTTTCTTTTGTTTCAGTGTTTCTTTTGTTTCACACCTTTGTGAAATTTGTGTTACAGTTGCACTAGCAAACTAAGATATTCCAGTGTTACAATGAAATAGCATCTATTCAGAAAAAAATAGTTTAAAAGTAACCCCTAGTGGTTGGTGAATTGGTTTCAGGATTGGGATGCTAACCCCGAAGATGAGACTTTCTACTCATGTAGAGAGTTCCAAACTTTGAAACCCAGAGTCAGTTCTACTCTGTCATATTGGATAGCTATGAGTTGCAATTACATTGAATATAAATGAGTACAGTAAATAAAAATTAAATTTGGAATTCAGCCAACAAATATTAGTTCATTCCAGCTCTTCTTTTTCCTGTTAAATTGCATGCTCTAAAACATGGATCTTACTTTGCTGGATAGTTCTCAGACTTTTTTATTTTTATTTTATTGGAGGCTCTTACAGCTACTACAACATTCAGTACATCATTTGTATCATGCACATTTGCACACATGTTTCCCCATACATTTCCCAATATTTTCCACTTGAGCCCTTGATACAAGCTCCTCTTTAAAAAAAAAAAAAAAAAACCTCCCCTTTCCCCTCCCCCCCCTTTTTAAAAAATTAATCATTTTATTGGGGGGCCCCTATAACTCCCATCACAATCCCTAACAAAATCAGTTGCATTCAGGCCACTTTTACACACCCATTGCCATCATAACTCTCAAAACATTCTCACTCCCCAAGCTTCAGCTTCAGTGCTGGCCTCCAAGGCAACTTCCTCTGGGAGAGAGGTGGCTGCCCCTATAGTTGGGGTTGGGGTTGTGTTCTCAGGCCCCTCCACTGGTTCACCACTGTCATGCTGCATTCACATGCTGGGAGGTTTTGCTACATGGAAATCACAGCACTGGGTGTTTAATAAAGATGGAAAGACATAGTTCTTACCTTCAAAAACACTTAACAAGAATGTGCACAAAAGTACAATAAAGGAAGAAAACCCCACGGGACTTTAATAAAAACAGTAGACTTTATTCTCTTCCTATCTCCAGAAAAAACATTGTTTCTGAGTGCTACTAGATTAGAATGGATATTTTTCTTATGTCCTCGGTGCATTGGCCTTTAAAGGCATTTTGATAGAAGATGGGGTAGTACATGTTAATGAGGGTGGACAAAAACCAACCCACACTCATCACATTAATTTGAGGTCAAAGTGACCCTATGTGACAGAGTAGGGCTGCTCATTAGGGTTTCAGAGAACGCAAGCCTTTTCAGGAGCACAGACTGCCTTATCTGGAAACAACTGGTAGATTTGAAATGCTACCTTGGAATTGATCAGCTTGACAACACTGAGTCCATTTTAAATGTGGAAGAGACTTTCAAGTATGTGTGAGCATGAATCATATATATATATATATATATATATATATTTCAGAATCTATTTCTGGATTGTCATAGTCCCCTCATTATTTCTCCCTTCTCCTTTCATAGAGCAACTATTCATAAACACATAAGTGCTTTGGAATGTAAGAGATTAAAAAAATATTTATTCCATTCTATTGTTACTCCTTAATCTAAAAAGAGCCCCAGTGATGAAGTTTGAAAACACCAGAGACCCTGAGAAAGAAAGTCAGGGGGCTCTAGTCCCTTAAAGAGACAGGTCTACCCTGTGAGTTCTTCCCAGTTATACCCCAGAGGGTCTCTATAAGTCAGCAGCCACTCAATGGCAGTGGCAGAGAGTTAGTGAAAGAAATATTGATCACCATCAATAAGAAGTCAGGCAGCACTGTGGGTTAAGTCTAGAGGTACTAAATGGAGGGCTGATGCTTCAAATCTATAGGAAATTGAGGGTATTTGCTCAGGTAAAAGACTTACAACCTCAAAAAAAAAAAAGACTTACAACCTCAGAAACCCTATATAGGTCACCAAAAATTGGAATTATTTACAGTCTCAGAAATCCATTGTCAGTGGCTTTTTTTCCTGTTGCTGCTTTAAAAATGACAGAAGATCTACACTTTGAAGACCTTTCTATAGAGTTTACTCCTGGGAGAGTTACAGACAAAATTTGTTTCATGTCTTCCTGCTGACAATTGTCTAAAAAATTTTCCATTCCTATGTGAAACTGTCCCCTTTTATCTTTCTGTTAGTGAGAAAACATTTTAAATACATGTGATATAAAATGTTATGTCACTAGATAAACCCAGAAGGAAGAAATATATGTAAATGAATATTTTTAATAAATGAATTTCAAATTCAGGACTACAGGATTAAGGCAAACTAAGAGTTGACTAAAAAGGATAAATAACAATTAAGCAAATACACTGATGTCAATTTTAATCATTATTTTTCAAAAAACATTTTGCTGATTTGTGTTAGTCTGGGTAGACTAGAGAAACAAATTCATAAACATGCATATAAGGGGAAGGATTATATATAAGAGGAAGGGAACATTGAGAAAGTATCCCAACCCCATCGAGTTCAAGGTCATAAGTTCAATATTAGCCCATATGTCCAATACCAATCTATAGCATACTCCTTTGACTCACGAAGCACATGCAATGACACCAGGACAATCACAAGTCAGTGTGTGCAAAGTCTTTTGTATCCAGCAGCAGCAGAAGCATCCCAGTGCTGGCAGAGGTCTCTCTATGGCTCTTCATTTCTAGGACTCAGGTTCCATCAGCAGTATCCAGTGGCAGTAGAAGCATCTCAGTGCTGGCAGGGGTCTCTGTCACTTTTCCAGCTTCAGAAGTTTGGTTCCATCAGGATAGGCCCATGTGCCTTCTTCTCTGGCTCTTCCAGATTCCAGGACTCAGGGTGTATATTATGCTGCCATGTTGTCTTGTCAGTAGACCATCTCTAAGAGCCTGAGTGCCAGACTCCTCCAATTGGGAAATACCATGAGACTTACCAGAATTCTCAGGAGAAAGCCATGCCCACACAGAGGCCCCATTGACTATCTCCTGATAGTCTAGACTCCACCCGTACACTCCCATTGCAGAAACTGACACAGAATGGTGACTGTCACATAATTGTAGGTGTCATTACATTGATTCAGCTTCACAGGCACCTATGTACAACAGACCAAACTGCCTGGTCCAGTGCCATCATTAATTCTTCCCACACCTGCACCCCTCTTGTCGAGGACCTTCCTCTTGTGCATTGCCCTGCTACTTTAGCAAATATGACTTCCTTCTCCAGGGACTGGTCTCTTCCGAAAACATGTTTGTGTTACACGTGTGTAAACATGTATGTGTAAACTTTTTAATCTGGATATCTTTTCCTTAAGGATCATTTTAGTTGAACTGCTTCCAAGACTTGATTGTTCTTTGGATATATATGTATATGTGCATATATATGTATATATATATAATTTATTGGGCATTTCTATAGATCTTACAACAATTCATAATTCAATTGTATTAAGCACAATTGTACATATGTTGCCATCATCAATTCCAAAGCATTTTCTTTAGAATGAGCTCTTGATATCAGCTCCTCTTTATTCCCCTCCTCCCACCATCTTCCTACACTCATAAATCCTTAATCAATTCTATATTATTGCTATTTCATATCTTACACCCTCTGTTTTCTCCCTTCACCCACATCTATCCATATATTTCTAATATTCTCTGTCTGTACCCTAATTCAAATGCATTATTTCTCCTTTGGTCTATGTCATTCAATATCCAAATTTCACAAGCATGTGAAGCAATTGGAAATTACTTGGGTTAGGTGCACCCCAGTCATCAAAGTAAACTTCCTTGTTTTCAACATTTAAAGAGGTCATGTACAACAGATTTTAAAAATTTTATTGAATGTGCATTTTTTAAAAATTGTGAAAAATGTCATTACAAAGTAACACACGCATATTTCCTAATATTTCAAATTCTTGATCTAGAAAGGATAATAGGGAAATAATATTTCAGTTAGTATTTGAATCATTTTAAATAGCAACAAACACAGGGCTGAGCCCCGGTGCCGTAAGTGGTTGAGTGTAGGACTTCGGCCTGCGGTCTTGGCGGTTCAAATCCAGCGGTGGTTCTCGGGATCACCGCTGGGTAGCGCCCATGCCCACCAGAGGCAGTGATGCCCCCGCCCACCAAAAAAAATAAATACCAACAAACACAAGGCAGCTTTTTTACTTATAATATTTCACAGTTTATAAAATACTCAGTGCACACATGATTTATAAACACTTGGGTTCTACATCAGATTTGTTACTTAAAAAAAAAAAACACTGACAACATTCTTGTAATGGAAAACTGGCAGAAATACTAATATCTGGATTTAGAAATGTTCCTTAAAGAGTACCGGGATGTGTGAGGCTGTGTGCACTAGAGATGCAAAAACCAGATATATATAGCTTTTTAATTTATATACATGGACACTTTATGAAGTATATATCACTATATAGTCATTATTTTTATAAGTCATCATGAATTGGTATTGTTTCACTA
Source organism: Nesogale talazaci (assembly GCA_004026705.1). NCBI lineage: Eukaryota > Metazoa > Chordata > Mammalia > Afrosoricida > Tenrecidae > Nesogale > Nesogale talazaci. The sequence continues at coordinate 4,843 of PVJH01033842.1, read as the reverse complement.
TATAGTTACATATTGTCTTATCACTAAATAGTTATATAGAGAGATATACCATATATATGGGGAATTGGGCATGATATATATATATATATATATATATATATATATATCACTGCTATTGAATCAATGCTGACTCATAGAGATGCCCTGTGCATTTCTGAAACCGGAGCTGTTTACAAGAGCAGAAATCCAAGGCTTTCTCCCAAAGAGCTTCTGGTGGTTTAGAAATGTTGACTCTCTGGGTTGCAGCCCAGGGTATAAACACTACATCCCCAAGCCTCCCATCACCAAGGGCAGATCAAGTAAAATACCACCTCTCACATTAACCATGAGTCTAACATGGGCCACCAGGATTTCTTATTGAAAACTTAGTATTTGATTGAAAGATTGTTGTTCTTAGGTGTCATCATGACAGTTCTCGTAACAACCCAATGCACAAAATAATAAACACTATACAGTCCTGCTGCAGCAACCATGTTTGAGCCCATCTTTGCAGGCACTGTGTCAACCCATCACATTGGCTGTTTTTCCACTTTTCCTCCAGCCCTCCACTTACCAAGAATGATATCCTTCTCCAGGGAAGAATCTGTCCTGATTACATGTCCAAATTATCTCAGATGCAGTTAAAGTAGATGCTGCATGCTTATTTAATAAGTAAAAAATGTTGGCCAAGTTTATTCATTTATTAAAATTTCTTACTGAGCTTCTTTTTGTGCCAATGACTGCTTTTCTTTCATTCAACTGACAAAAGCATGGCTCATCTATACAATTCCCTTTTTAAAAATGTCATTTGAGTAAGTTTCCTACATTTGAAAACAGAAAATTTAAGGAGATAGCTTGCTTCTCTTGCATAACAACAACACATTAAATCTCTGGAGATACTTCTTTTTATTCAAAAAATAATCTTTGATTTGCTGGAGTTTATCCTTCTGTTTCTGGCTGAGGATTGATGTGATTAGAATTTTCTGATGAGTCTGCACTGTTTTGTGCCCCGAAATCATATTGAAACATGATGAAATGTTTAAATATTTTTTGAGTACACATCCATCAAGTGTTGAAAAAAGTGAGATGCTCTGTTTTTAAATGCACATGAAGGAATATTGATTCATGGAAGAAGAGTAGTTCCACGTTTTAAAGACACAAAACAAATATTTTTCATACAAAACAAAGAAACAATAAAAAAATGTGGCACAACCTGCCATGTTGAAATAAGGCATATTGAGTCCTCAAGTCACCCTGTCCCACACAGGTATGTAAACTGCTGACTCTTTTTGCTGTTTAAGTGTATGGTCTGCAGTAAAATCCTAATTAATCACCCCAACCCTTTGTTGGAGACACCAGAAATCAGAGAATGAATAACATGTCAAAGAACAAATGGCTAATAATATTTTGAACCAAGACTCAAATGTTCCACTGCCTGAATGAAAAGCTCAATTATTTCACATTATTTGGTTGCAGGTAACTCTCCAGATTCACATCTCATTGCACTAAAAATGTTCATCATTTTCCCAATTGCGCTTTTGAAATATAATATACCTTTGCCGTTCTTCCAGGTTTAAGTCTCTTTTCTAAACTTTGAAATGCTAGAAGGCCTCCAATTATTATGTTCAGATGAACAAGAATAGAAGCAAAGTATTGGCATAGATGATTGAATATATCACACACGTTTGGAAGAGGGGACAAATCTATCTTTCAAGAAGTAACGTTTCACTGTTCCTTAAGTGAGGCAGGAACTCCACTGCATTTCCTTCAGACATGTTCTCAGGAGGGTCTAGTCCCTGAAGTAGGACAGACAGCTTGGTAAAGTAGAAAGTCAGCACAAAAGAAAAACTTATTTTTAGATGGAATCAGAAGAAATGACACAAGTGTTTATAACAATGAGCTCAAACATAGTGATGATTGTCAGGATGATGCAGAAATTAGCAATGTCTCTTTTCTTGTCATGCATTGAGTTACACTGAGTTGGCTCTCTCTCTACAGCATTTAATAACAAAGTCAATAGGATAGGATGACCATTCTATTTGTTACCTGCTCTCTCTTTAATAGAGAAATATTGGAAGATGTATTCATGAGATTAATATTTGGCATGCAAGAGGTAATGAATAAAATGGAAATTGCTGGATGAGTTAATAATGGAGCTTGCATATAGTCATTACTAGTTTAATATGAGTGGTTGGTCAAAAGTGTCTTGCCTTATTAGCGATCCACTAAACCCTTCACTAAATGAATGCAATGCCTTTCAGAAAGACTCTACAGTTGACTTTTTCTTGTGAAAGGCATGTTGCTAAGCAACACTGGTATATTGGTATATTTCATTCCATAACCTATGATCATGACAGCAGCGCAGAATATTTCATTTATAATTAGTAGTGCTTCTTGAGAAATAAACTATCACACTACTCTGCTTTATAGATTGCATTGCATTTAATTCAAATATTCCACTTGACAGCTGTGAGACACCTCAGAGACTATTTCACTACAGTCATTATCTTGCCTGACTTGGTCCTTCTAAGATTCCTTCAAAGCTGGTGCTGTTAGGCATATGGACAATAATGTTTTGTATTATCAAGATACAAACTTTATTTTTTTCAAGTTCAAATGCCAAAAATCAACTGACTAATAAATTTCTTTCTCTGGAAAGTTGGTTTGCCACACACTAAAACTCTGAAACATTCCCTCAACAACAAGAAAATAATGCTGCTTTTGCACTCGATTTTATGTACCCTGAAAGTCTATTAAAGACATGCTTCTAGTCATCCATTTTCTATTGTTGCTGATGACTCAATCAAAGAGGTGATAATGGTATCTTCTGTACAAAAGGGGCATGAGCCAATAGTTTCAAGAATCTATATTCTTTAATAATGCTAAAGGAAATATCTTTGCTAATAGTTTCTCCCCTTCATGAAACATTACATAGGCTTCTCTTGTATATGTTCATAAAAATACCTCATCTATCATTGACCTCAATGAGACTGTTTCTAAGTTGTCTAAAGAATCTTTAGCAAGCTAGCCTTGAGGTTTAGCCTCACAAAGCACTTAAGCTATGGAAAGCTGGGTCATGTTCTTTCTAATTGGAAGCTGTTCCTAATGCAACAGAAATAACAGGCCTTTTAGAACAAAGAGTCAAGACTAAGAAATAATGAATCGAAAGTTTGAAGAGTTTTTGTTCAATTGTAACATTGTGCTCAGTTGGCCTAAAAATGATACTTAAAATGGAAGCTTTTAGCCAACTTTAGGTCTTTAGCCTCCAGAATTATATGACACGATCAAGAATAGGTTTCTTTTTTTAAAAACAGTTCCATGATAAATGGAGTGATGAGGAAAAGAGATTTGTGAAAGGGCCCTAAAAATTATTTTCAAATTCAGTAGCAAGCTTTTGGCTGAACTGTCAGTGCTCCTCCTACTGCACAGAAAGGGCCACTGCATCCTTTTGTAATTGCTCTCATTTGGACTAATGAGGAACCTATAGTACAAAATAAAACCTATAGTACACAGTCTCTGGAATGTCAGAGACTGTGAATCCTTTTGGGAACAGACAATCTCATTTATCTCCCCCAGAATGGGTGATAGCTTCCTAAAGAATTTTGTGGCTAGCAGTCCAACACTTAGCCACCACCACACCAGGGCTCTTTCTTTGATTTAAGCAATGAAAAGGAAAAAGTATCTATAAACTTCTCTATAATTGGCATTTCCAGGGGTCCTTGAGTTGCAAGAATGTTTTACAGATTTATTTCCTATGAGTTGTCCTAATTTTCACACATTCAAAAATATATGATCCCATTTACTTAACACCTAATTTACATTACCTATACCACCCAAACTGCCTTGTCTTTAAGAAATGTCCTACCACTTTAAGCAGAGAAGCTAATCTTTTCACATTAGGTTGTACTGCAAGCAAAGAAATGTACTGTGAAGGGCAAGCTCCACTTTCCTTTTTTTTTTTTTTTTTTTTTCAGAATCCATACTCTTCTTCTGTATTGCCATTGTAAACCCCTTTCTTCCAAACTTTTAAAAGGAGAAACTGATTTGTCTGGAAAGAAATGTGAGCAGAATGCTCCTTTGAGGCGCAGATGGTAAGACTTGATGCTACTTACTTTGGATATGTGAGGAAGGACTAGCCCCAGGAGAAGGACACCCCATGGAGCAGAAGGTTTGCGACAGAGAGGAAGGTCCTCAAGGATGATGGACACTGTGGTTGCAATAATGGACCTACCGAGGCACCAGCATAACTGTGAGCATGGCTAGTATCAGGAAGTGTTCCATTCTGTTGTACATGGGCTGCAGGGGAAGCAAGGACACCTAACAGCAATCTTCACCCCATACTGAATTCCATAAACCTCTTACTTTCTATGGAAGATTCATATGAAACATGCCTTCCTTAAAAATTGGAGGCCACTGTTGGAAGCATTTTATATTCTATGATAAAGGGAAGAGAGAGAAGGAAGATTTGAGAGAAGATTGGCATTGATTGTTCATATTATTATTTTCCTCAATTCCCATTTCCAATTAATTCTGGTGCCCCTTTTTTGTTGTCCTCAGAGCTGAGAATTCCCCATTTATAAAGAAACTTTTCTGTCCATTCTCCTCTTTGAATTATGATTCTTGCTCCATAGCTATTTCCAATGATTATTGGTCTCTATTCCAAGGCATCTAAAATTGAACATGATCTTGGAGAAGCAGAATGCTATAGCAAACTACTCAGAGTTGGATTATGGATGACCCCTTCCCCCCAGGTATACTCAAATCAAAACCTAGGTATTATATTCAAAATGATTCTTTCTCTTTTTTAATTCAGACTTCCAGAGTTTATTGAGTTTGATCAATTTGTGAACAATCAAAATTCCAA
>PVJH01033841.1:0-21185 GCA_004026705.1 Nesogale talazaci | reverse complement strand
CGAAGCCTTGCAGATCTCAGCTGGATCTAGAGATTGTCTGAGGACTAGACTTGATGAATAGTCTAAACATGAAGACCAGAGGGGTTCTGGGATGCCATCAAAGACATCTCACATAAAGAAAGGGGAAGGTCATTACAAAGAGAGGAAAGAGAAAAATGACCAAAACAGCTATTAGAAGAATCTCTTAAACATAAAATAACTAAAACAAAAAGAAAAACGATGCCAAAGACAGAAAAACAAGATTTTAAGGGTGGCTTGAGAAGATGTGGAAATTAACAAATATTTTCATTACTATGCCATGAGAGTAAAATTTGCTGAAGATAATGAAAACACAGTTACAGCAATACCTCAAGAAGCAACTGGCAGGAATTCAAGCTGGATTCAGAAGAGGAGTTGGAACTAGAGATCTCAATGCTAGCATCCATCTTAGCCGAAAACACGTCGATATTGAAAGAGGCTTACTTGAGCTTCATTAACTGTGCAGAGGTATTTGACTCTGTGGGTCACAACAAATCCTGAAAGGCTTTGTGAAGAATGGGCACTCCAGACTTGTACAGACACCACTGGGATACCAAGTAGTTTAAAACTAGACAAGATATGTAATTAGGACCACACCCTTTCACGATACTTAATCTGTATGATTACTCCGAGAAAATAATCCAAGAAACTGCACTACATGAAGAACATGGTCTCAGGATTAGAGGAAGACTCATTAACGAACAACTCTGTTTTGGAAAAGTACAACCAGAATGCTCCTAGAAGGGTGGCTGGCAAGACCACCTGTCCTAGAAGGTAAAGACTAAGAACAAAAAGAGGAAGTTCCTCCACGAGGCTGTCTGACAGAGAAGTAGCAAAGATGGGCTCAGATAGGTCTGACTGTGAGGAGGGCTCAGGACCAGACAGCCGGGATGATCACAGGGGCTCATCATGATTTTAGAAACTGGACAGCTGCAATGGTGAGAAAGGGGCTAGGGAAGTTATGCGACGGGATTCTCCTCCCGTTTTGACTATGGACCTAATCATTCTTCAAAGATAGCCGGGCTGCCCTTGAGAATTTCATAGGGACATCTTACCCTCATCCACTCTCCAGCCCTATCCTGCCCATACCAACTACCTTTTCTTTCTCAAACCAAAGTACACATAAAAGGAATGAGTTGAATTCCTTGAGAAAGCCAAGGTTGTCATTTTGAAGTGCTTTGTTTCAAAGCATTCAGAATTCTTCAGCGAAGGGCTATAGAGATGAAAGCATTGCCTACATGGCCTTAGGTGGAGGATATTTTAAGAATCAGTAGCTTCTGATACCAAGTGCTCAAAAGAAATGTCCAAAAGAGAATGAAGGCAACATACGTACAAACATGCCTGATACATTCAATATATAGATTCTAACAAGGGTTGAAGGAGTCCCCAACAAAACGGTCTTTTAATAATAATAATAAGTGCTTGCTTCGGCAGCACATATACTAAAAAAAATAGTAACAATAAAAAAACTCAATGGCCTTTAATTTTGATAGTTTTGCTTCATCAAGACTTCTATGATTCGATGGCAATACTTTTTGATTTGCCTTGTTCTTTTAGCTCGTCTTATTTAAAATGAGCTTACCTTTTCTCGCAATTCATCAACGCAACTGCTTTCCAACACAACTTCCTGGAAGGGATCCAACCTCATCTCTGAAGGCCTCCATCGCCTCGACAGAACTGCAAGCTGTGACATGGACTTCATCTTCTCTACCCCTAAGAACAAGCAAGATTAGGCCGTCATCCTATTTCTCCAAAGATTCTCAATCTGACTTTTTTTCTATGGTGCCTGGCCACACAAAAAAATTCAGTGCAAGTGCTATTCTTTTTTTTTCCCTCCAAGAGATTAACTTGCATATTTTTTCAAGTGACTAAACCGTGAAAAACATGATTTCAATGTCAAAGTGTCATAGCGCACAAATGATGACTTAGAAAAGAAAAATGCCCTCTATTTATAAAGTAACATCCGATTTTCAAATCCCCAAGATACCTTAAAGAAAAAGCAACAGAATAGAGCAGCAAAAGCCATTTCACACCAGGAAGGTAGGGGTAAAGTTAGGAGATGAGGGGAGGAAAGGGGGAGTGGGGCGGCAACGATCGGTACATAAACACCTCCACTTCCCCTAGGGGGACAAACAACAGAAAATACAGTTGTGGTTTCTGGAAGACAAGAGTTGGTGTAAAATAAGAAAACAGAAATCTATAATTTATCAAGGGGTATTGGGTGGGGGGATTTGATACCAAGGGCTCAAATAGTAAATGTTTAGAAAAATAATGATGGCAACATATGTACAAATAGATTTTGTACAATTGATATATGGTTTGCCATAAAGGCCCCAATAAAATGATTTTTTTTAAAAAGCCCTCTCATAATCTGAAATTCCATGGATGTGGCGCTTACATTTCAAGTTTTTCCACATCAACTTTTCAGTAATATTGCACAAGGTTAATTTCCTACAAAATAATGTGCTGGTAATTAACTTTAAATCTGCTTACAGTATGCAGCCTTAAAACTTTGTGACTAATGATACTATCTCTTAATCTCACTTTTTCACAAATTTTTGAAGCTCCTTCATATACTAATATATGTATGACCCTGATTTCCATATATGCTCACCAAATAATTCACATTTAAATCAGAAAGCTAAAATAATAATGAGTCAGAAAGCTGTGTACCAAGACAGTTGATTATCTGTGGTAACCCATAAGCATGTCACACTGCATTCTGTAACACATTCCACCATATTGACTTCTTTGGATAATAGGAGTCAATTACATCATTCAAAACTTACACTGTCACAACCTAAGGACACAATGTGCATTTTCCCTTCACTTAGCTAATTAGGAAAAGGCATTTCTTGCATTTTTTGCCACTTTGAAATCTGGATGGAATATGGAGAATCCTTGGAGAGAAGCCATCCCCAGATTCGCTACACTTGATCTGTTTCTAGCACAGATTTTTTTTTTGGGGGGGGGGGTGTGGGGTGGGCGGGGGGCATCACTGCCCTCAGGTGGTGGGAGTAGGAGGCCCAGCCTTTGCTCCATGGAGCTGGAATTGAACCTCCAGCCCAGTGGGCCGCAGTCCCGTGCACAACCACTACGCCACCAGGGCTCAGCCCCTCTAGCATAGATTTTTATTTTGAGGGGGTGCACCATTGCTGGAAGTACTGCAAAACCAGGTTGATGCATGGAGTGAATGGAGCAAGCTCCTATTTCATCTCCCTGCTCCAAAAATTCATTTCATATATTGTGCTTGAATAGAGGATGTATCACATATTAAACTGATAAAAACAGATACTACACTTGATTGTGGCCAAAAGGCCGAGAAGCAATTCTATCATAGATTTTTATCATCTAGCTTAGAGGACACTCATGGTTGGGGACTTTAAATATTATTTCCATATTTACATAATGTCTAATCTTAATACATAGGGATGGATAAGCTAGGGCTAGGCATTACTATGATTACTCCCATCAGTGTGATCTCTCTGAGGGTTGACTGGGGTGCACTGGGTGTGAAGATTTAGTAGTTACGCTTGTGTTGTTTCTCCTCAGTCTGGGAGAAGTCCAAGAGAACAAGAACTATGGCTTAAGACTTCCCCATAAACCCACCACTAGCAGGGTGGGTTTTCCCAGTATGAGTTCTCTGGCATTTGAAGGGAGGAGCTCTGTGTGAAGGGTCTCCCACAGTTTCTGCATTCATACGATTTCTCTCCTCTGTCAATTCTCTGGTGCTGAGTGTGGGGGTGCTCTGCCTGGATGACTTTGCACAATCCTAACATTCATAAGGCTTTCCCCCCTTTTTTTTTACTGGCTGAGTGATGAGCTTTGACTGAAGGATTTCCCACATTCCTTGCACCTATAGGGCTTTTTCTTGGTGCGAAGCCTCGGGTGTTCTATAAGCAGGGAGCTCTAGCTGAAGTCTCTGCCATACTCATTACATTCAGAGGGATTTTCTCCAGTGTGAACCTGCTGATGTTTAGATACAGATAAACTGTGGCTGAAGGCCTTGCTGCAAATTTAAAAGGTGGGCAAAAAGGAAATGAAGCATCCAATGAAGTTTTGAGAATAAATCATGTACTCTCTCTCATCCAGTTTCAGCAGGCTATCATTCAACTAGTATTCCCAATTCCATTGCCTCCTGAGTCCTACTTGACATTGCCCTACCAACTATTCTCTTCTTTGGATATCCAGTCTTTGCTTTTCTGCTGCTCCCAATTCACAATCTAAAAATACAATCAAATCAAGTTCATTTTATCCTCTTTTTCCACTCAAGCTAACATCAAACCAGTTTTTCAATTGATTTTGACTCATGGGCATCCCCTGAAAACATGAACACTTCTCTTTTCATTTATGCCCTAAACGTACTGCACTGCTTCTTTAAAATCAGCTCAATTGTCACTTTTCCCTCTGGTGTGCTGATGCACTCTGGCATATTCATTTGGTTCCTCTGATACCTATGAATAACTTCAGACTTATATGTTTCTCCCACCAGATTGCGTGTATCAGGAGGGCATTCACTGCTTCCTACTCATTTTCATAGCACAAGTCTGGTAAACTGCAGGTCAATAAATATTTCTCACATTTAATCACATGCCATCCTCAACTATTTCGCTGCTAAAATATATACTGAAATGAGACTGACACAGGCATCCATGATCAAGTAATGTTTCCTGGCTTATATCTACTAGTCTAAACTTAATCCTTCCACTCCTGGATGATTTTGAGGTCCTTGGTGAGCTCTTCCAGGCCTGCTCGGACACAGTGACCTTGTCTAAGGGACTCAGCTCCTCGGAGAATGTGGAATGTGGAACACTCGCCTGCACAACAGCAGACACTGTTCTGGTAGCCCCTGGTCTCTCCAGTTAGGTTTTCAACCATTTAAAGTTAAATGGAGTCAGAACTGCAGTAGCCTTGGGGAAGGGTTAGTATTACAAAACTAGTTATTGGTGTTGTTTCTCAAAAACTAACTCCGCCCCTGCAACATCACCTCCTCTAAAATACAGAACATTTAAAATATACTACCTGTGATCCGTAAGCCTGGGAAGTATGACAAATATAAATGCTCTGTTACGCCAATGTTCTCAAAATCTCGACAAATTATCAGTACCACAGCTTAAGCTTGGGAATAGGTAAATAAGTCATAAAAAAAGTTGACAAAATAACAATCATGGCTAAGAAATTATTAGTCTTCTGTAAAAAATACTAGAAACCTAATTTTTAAATTATAAGTTCTAGGGAGAAATTACAGTTTTTGAAATTAGAGAAAAGAAGAAATAGTCAAAAGGAGACTAGAAACTAGATAGAGAAAAAGAGAAATCTGGAAGACAGAGGTAATCTCAAAAATATTTGGTACCAGTTGGTTAAGAAACAAGGAAAGACAATCTCAGGGAAGGCCTATGAGTAGAAATCATACCAATGTCCAACCATGCTTTCTCTAAGCTTAATGAAATACAACTAAGTACTCAATTCTGGTAACTCATTATTTGGTCCCAAAAGGGAAGGTACAGGCTTCTAGTTCACGAAGGCTCTAAACTGGGATTTTCCCATAAAAATATTGATAATACCATCAAGGACTTCAAGGAAGACCTCCCAGTTGCTGGAAATATTGATATCCTCTTCATAAATATGATAATCCAAGAAGACAGTGCCAGGATTCTTCCATGTTTTCTTTCTCAGACGAAACCTACAAATATAGTATTTCAAACTATTAAAAGATTCTTAATTTTTTTTTGGGGGGGGGGGCGCGCATCACTGCCCTCTGGTGGTCGTGGGAGCTACCCAGCATTGCTCCTGAGAGCTGCCGCTGGATTTGAACCGCCAAGCCCGTGGGCTTCAGTCCTGCACTCAACCACTTACGCCACCGGGGCTCAGCCCAAGAGATTCTTAACAACCTAAAAAACTGGCCCTGACATGATGCCAAGGAAAAATGAACTATGTTCAAATACTAAATCAAATAAATGGTTATTCATTAAAATTGATTCAATGGAAGCGTAGCGAATATACTCAATACTTCAAATGTAGTATCTCCCAAGAGTATTATCAAGTAAAATTCTGAAACTGGTGTTTAAGACTTGCAATCCTTCTAGTTTCAGACACGCATACTGATGTACATTCATTAACTACACAAATTTCCTTCAAATCACCAAGGGTGCTCTGATTTTTACCTTACCTGTCAATACTGAGCTCCAAACCGCATTGCTCCCTGAGTTGAGGAATTAATTCCTCTTTTGAATGCCGGACAGTCATTCCTTTAGCAAACACAGCATCTAGCAGAAATTTGCATGGCTACAAATATAAACATAAAGTTACTACTTAATGCATCATAAAACAAGAAATTGCAATGTGATAATGAAGTGCCTGAGTGTCTGCATCTCTATTCCTAGGTTCAAATCCTGGCTCCGTGCCTCAACAGCTGTGTGATCTTGGGCAATTTACTTAGTTGGTGCCTCAGTTTTTTCATCTGTAAATTTGGACAGTAGCTTTACTAGGCACTATGAAGATTGGGTACCGCATTCTTTACTTCCTTTGAATAGAATGATGACAATTTTGAAAGTAAAAAGAATCATTTTTATGGAGAAAGTGAGAGATGCTTATTTATTCTAATACATTGACTAAAAAGCAGCACAGGATTCAGACACAGCACACCTACAGGAAAACATGCTAAGTTAAAATGACTGTAGGAAGTGATACTTAAAGAGATAGGACGGATCACTCCCACTGCCCATTTCAGCTATGACATTTTATGAAAATTGTATTCCTTGTTTATTCTGTGGCTCTTCACACATGCCAAGCAACATCTGTACATTTGCTCTGCTGTGCATAGGCTGGAATGAGCTGGAACTGACGTGGATAGCATCCAACCACAGCAAACAAGCAGGCAAGAGCAATGTCTAGCACATCGTGAATTAAAGTAAACACAAAAATCACCAACGCACTCTACAGTTATTCATCGTTAGCTACCTGACCATCATGCATGCGTAGCCATCCATTCTGACTAGGCATGCACAAGTGCTGCTGTTAGGCAATTAGGTGTGATTGAGTTGATTCTGACTCATGGCAGCTGAGATGTCGTCAATTCATATGGCCCTTCCTGCCCTACTTCCTTATGTGAGATCTCAGAGATCGGGACGGTAGGCCTGTGGCTACTGGAAAGGCACTCTCTGCAATACTAAGAGACATGAAGGTAGGACTCAATCCCAACATTAATAAAGGGTCTGAACCAAACTACACCCTTTGTTTCCTTAGGGGCATGGTCAGTGAAAGACATCAGCTACAGCTCAAAGGCGGCTCAGGAACATCACAAGAGCCAAGTCTGAGATCTCTGTCTGTAGTGACAGAGGTCGAGACTAGAGGCCGAGGCAAAGAAACCATGGGACGGAACAAAGGAGCAATGTCCAGATTATGGGCCTGTGAGGCGAAGTGAAGGGGCTTCCCGGTCCACTGAAGCAGAGGCCAAGCGAGCACGAGGCTAGGAGACTGAGGGGGAGCAGGAGACTTGGCTGCTGGCTGAGTAAGTGTCGCTCTGGACCGATGACTGTATCCTTCTGTTTACTCATCCTGACTTCTGCTAACTAACCTGTCCATCTCTCTAATCAGCCTCCCGAATCTTGCATGTTCTGGGTGGCCATTGCAGAGATGGTGATGGACGTGGGAGAAACAGCTGGTGTCAGGGTGGGTAAGCATGAAGTGCAGAGGCATGTCTGACCCCTGCCTGGTGGCAATTGGGAAGCTGGAGGAGGTAGAACACGGTCTTCTCTGTGTCCTTTTCTCACAGACCCTATGTCCAAAAGCACGATGAAGCACTGCCCTGTCCTGAGCCACCCTCCCATTGTTACTGTGCTGGAGCACACGGTGGCAGCCCCGCTGTCAACCCCCTTGTCAAAAACATTCCTCTTTCTCACTGCTCCTCTACTTTCCAAGCACGATGTCCTTTTCCAGACCCTGGTCTATCTTGCCACAGACACGCAGTTCCTCTTTAAAGAATGAGCCCCCAGCATTTGTAGCAATACTTTCGAGCTGGGAGGTGTCCAACAGTTGGCCCCCAGGGCAAATTCAGTCCACTGGCTGCTTTAGTAAATCAAACTTGACTGGGCCATAGCCACCCATGAATTTACAGAAGGGGTGCGGGAGGTGCTGTGGGTACAAGCTGGGCTGCTAACTGCCAGGGCAGCAGTTGGAAACCTCAGGGGAAAGGTGAGGCTTCCCATTCCTGTAAGAGTCCCAGTCTCGGAAACCCACGGGGGCACTTCTGCTCCGTCCTCCATGGTGACTGTGGGCCAGAGTCAAGGCGATGGCAGGGAGTGAGTGAAGTAGTGGAGCATCTATGCATGCGTCTGTGCTTCAAGAGCATGGTCTGAACTGCTGCCACAGACGTCGCAGGGCCCATAGAGCTAAAGTGCTGGCTTAGAAAACTCTGCTGAACAGTGCGACAGGAAGCTCAAAGAAATGACTGCTACCAAAATCTCTTCATGGCATTTTAAATAATGACAGAGTGCAGTGTAGCAGTCATGAAATATGTAACTTTCCTCTGGCTCTTCAATGCTTCCCTTCCCCCCTAGCCCCCCACCATCATGATCCCAATTCTACCTTATAAATCTGGCTAGACCAGACGATGTACACTGATACAGAAAGGAACCAGAAACATGGGGAATCCATGAGAGATGACCCCTTGAGGACCAGTGGTGAGAGTGGTGATACCGGGAAGGTGGAGGGAATATGGGTAGGAGGAGGAAACCTGTTGTAAGGATCTATGTTTAACCTCTTCCCTGGGGTGCAGACAACAGGGAGGTGGATGAAGGGAGACATCGGACAGTGTAAAATATGACAAAATAGTAATAATGTAACTATCAAGGGTTCATGAGGAGAGGAGATTGGGGAGGGAGGGGAAAAATGAGGTGCTGATACCAAGGGCTTAAGTAGAAAGCAAATGTTTTGAGAATGATGAGGACAACAAATTATACAAATGTGCTTGATACAATGGATTATGTATGGATTGTGATAAGAGTTGTATGAGCCCCCAATAAAACAATTCTTTAAAAAACGACAAACTCTAAGTTAAACGACAAACTCTAAGTTTACATCGTGCTACTTACCTCTTGCTCGTTGACCAAGAGTTGGTACACCTTAACTCTGTATTCTCCTTTTTTCAGTGCTCTCCCAAGTCTAATGGTGATCTACAAATTAAAATAGTTCTCAGCTTAGATGTGCCACCCCAACAGAAGATACTACCCACGTGCACCCTGCGTTTACAGCTTTGTTTTCCAAAATCTCTAGCTCTCTGACAGCAGGCAGGGTTCTCTGATCGCTCACACCCAGAACATTCACTGACACCGTCAATATTTAGCTTGTTTTTTCAGGTGAATCAAGCAAAACACATAACCCAAGGATACGTATGGTTCCTTTCAGGGTATCCATTTCGCCTTACTAGACAATAGCGCAAGATGTTCTCATATCTATCACTTGTAAGATTGTAATCATTCAGATATTATCTTAATCAACCTTATTGTCATCTGAAAAGGATGAAAGGGTCTCATTCAGCCGGACGCTCTCAAACTCTTGATTGCTGGCATAGACTCGAAAGACCTTGAAGTGAGAGGACAACACGCCAACAAAGGGCTCTAACTGTTGTTTGAAAGCAGCCAGAGTAATTCTTTTATCCACCTGCACCATTAACCCTAAGCAAAGAAAAACAAAAAACCAGGACAAACAATTTAAAAGAGGCCATTTAAAGCATAAATAAAACAGATCATATACCATACATTCATTTGATTTGTAGCTGACACACTGAATGAGCATAAGACATAATATGCATAACAGGTATAATCTGACAGCTTTAAATCTACTGAAATATTTAAGTGCCTTCCCTCTTCTGGACTCAAAATCATACTTCCAAAAATTCTTATAACGTCTTCAAAGGAGAATATTATCCAACAGTCACAGTACCGTTTCTGGCTGGAATTGACAGGTTTCCTCGACAGTCTCTCTCACTAGTTCTGGTGGGCCGAGGAGGGAGGCAGGGCGACACTCTTTCTTCCTTCCTTCATTAGACAACAGACAGCACCAAGACCTACACTCTCAGCATGACCACTGAGGACACATTAATTAGCTCAGTGCCAGGTGAATATAATTGCCTCAAATTTGCTAGTAAATCTAGTTTTGAAATTTTAATGAAAAGCTGCAAGACCAGCATACTGATAAGTGTTTTGTTATGCAGCTAGTTCATAAGTTATTTTCTGAAGGACCCAACTCCAGCCTCTTCAAGGCTTATAGGAAAGCATTCTTGGCATTGTAATAGGATTACCTTTGATGAACTTTGTTCTCAAAAAGTGCTTATTTTAGACGTTGTCCCTGATTTTATAAAACACATCTGAAGATTTTTCTGGAATGTTTCTATTGACTGTGCCAGTCCCTATTTTCTAGCAAAGTGCTAACACCTTATTGCCTCTTTCAGGAGGCAGTGTAGAATACAACAGCTGGCATGCTCAGGTCCCTGGCCCACTTTTAGTCCCCAGATGCATTTGTTTCACCTTTTTTGGGGGGGGGGGGGGGGGGGGGGGAGGGGGAGCATCACTCCCCTCAGGTGGTGGGAGTAGGAGGCCCAGCCTTTGCTCCGTGGAGCTGGAATCGAACCTCCATCCCAGTGGGCCGCAGTCCCGAGCACAACCACTATGCCACCGGGGCTCAGCCTGTTTCACCTTCTTAAAGCATACCAATTCAAGGGCTAAAAAATTTTCTGAGTGGGGTTTTCAAGTAACTTCCAGGAACTAACCAAACTCATAGGCACTGGGTCAATTCTGACTCATTGAGGGCTTACATGATTGAGTCGAACTGTCCCTGTGGGTTTTCTGAGTCTGGAAATCTTTCCAGAATAGAAGACTTCGTCTCCCTCCCATGGAGTCGTTGGTGTTTCTGAACTGCTTACCATGCGGACAGCAGGCCAACTCATTACATATTGTTCACTAGTTATTCCCCTGTTTATAAAATACAGATTTAATGTGGAAAATGGTAAGAATGAATAGGAAAAAAAAACGCAAACAGGGTGATGGACTCTGTTTACTAGCTGTCCTTTGTAGTATCAATTTTAAAATGTCTTTCCTAAGTCTCAGGCAATGTCCCCAAGTTTTAATAATCTAGTCTTTGACAAAAGTATGCCTCTCTCTAAGCTAGTCAGCAAGGGGCAACTTGAAATTTACTTAAGGCAGTGAGAGTGTTTTCTTCTTTGCTTTGATGCATGTGAATGAAGTCGTAACTAACATTGTACCAAGCCATTTCCAGGCAAATCCATTACCGCTTATATTTCATTACTGTACCGGGCCTTCTTATTGCCATGGCCCTGTGTCTTCAGAAAACATGGCAGCACTTCCATACCGACTCTCTGAAACCACTCCTACATTACAACAGATCTAAGTGAAGTATCTGTACTAGAGAGAGTTCAGGAGTCCTGGTGGTGTAGCCTTTATACTAATTCTAAAGCCAGCTATTTGAAACCGCAAGCTATCCCAAGGGAGAAAGATGGGGCTTTCTACTTCTGTAGCGAGTTACTTCCTTGGAAACTCACAGGGGTAGTTCAACTCTGTCCAATGCAGTCCCGGTGACTCGGAACCAACTCAATGACAGTGAATTTATTTGGTTTTGGTTTATACACAGGATGTCATTTCATGTGTCAAATTGCTTACCTATTCCACCTTGCTGTTTCATCACCCTGTCTGATGTGATTTTGTTACCCACCAGGCTCAGTGTCACAGGTGCCTACGTTCAGCTCCTCAAGCAGCTGTGCCGAGCCAGGGTGAGTACAAGCCCCTGCTGTACTGCTGGCTGCTGGTTACCATCCTAGCCCTCTCTCTCCAAAACAGTTTTCTAAGGTGAAAAGCAGTTGTTCAGGCCTTTTACTTATTCTTTTCAAACAAGTCTTTAAATGTCTACACAAATTATAGCAAACGGATTCTCTTCAATGTCCGCAATCTCAAAGAATGCTAGGAAACGAACCCAGTCTGCATTTCCAAAAAGGCTAAAATGGACAGCAACTTCCTTTTTAAAAGATTCCACAAACTCTTCTGGATGAGAAATGAACCTTTCCAGTCTGTAATTTTCGTATCTCCACTGAAGGTTGAGACTATTATCCAGCCAAAGTTTTAGCACAGAACTCTAATGGAAACTCACAGAATTTTCCAACCTTTTCTTGAGGAGCTGCTTTTAATTTCTCCAATAGCTCTGGGAAGGCTGAGCAGGATAAGAAAGCAGAGCAGGCACTGGCTGCCCTTCCTCTCCTGTGGCATGAAGCCTCAGCAAGCAAGGAGAGTAAAGCACAGGTACAGCAGCTAAGGGCTGGTGAGATGAGACGCAGACCAGGCCGACAGAATGCTGGAGCTCCCAAGAGAACGACCGGGAGGGTTCTGTGGAAAGTACTTCACCTGTACCACGGCTTCCCCAGTACATGGTGACTAACGACAGCAATTTCACACAATTGTGAACATGAGCCCTGGTGGTGCTGCAGTTAAAGTGCTTGGCTGCTAGAAGAAAAGTTGGTGCTTTGGAAATACCCAACTTTTGCTGGGAAAAATGAGTGGCAATCTGCTTCTGGAAAGCTCGACAGCCTTGGAAACCCAGATCTACCTTACCCTGCACCAGAACTGGCTTGACAGCTGCAGGTTTGGTTGTTCATTAAGAGAACTAAAGGAAATTATAATGTACATTAACAAGACTTTCAAAATAAAAGTTCAATATAAACTTCAAGTATTATTATGACAGGATTTCTGTTTTTATTTTGGACAATCTGCACTTTCTCACTTGCATTTCTATGAAATTTGCACACGTCATGTGATTGTTGTGCTACTTAGACATATTCAGATCCAGTATATTATAAACACAAATTCATGCTTCTTTATACTGATTTCATAATTTTTACTGTTTCTTTTTTCAATAGGCAGAATTTTCCAGATGCTGAATACCATAGCACTTGTGCCGTCTCTCCTTGAGGTTTATTCCTAATCACCTCTACTTCTAAATTGCTACAAATGGGCTGACATTAGTGTAGACGCAAGAAAAGTTGATTGGATGGATGGACAGGGGAAGAGTGGGGCTAGAGGGAACGGAAGTGCATTCAACTCGTGGCCTGAAATTCTAGCAGTGGATCCACTACTAATTAGCTATATATGGACTTTGGGGAAAGTCACTCATCCTTTATGAGCTTCAGTTTTCTTCTCGTCAAATGATATGGATATTTGCTGTATTCATTTCAGAGAAGTTTCCTGTGAGAACACTAAACTATAAATGTGTTTTGAAAACTATTTCCCACATATACTTCAGATGAATTTTGTATCTTAAAATTGGGTGGCCCAGTTTGTTAGTTTCAGTCTGAGATGATAAAAATTCTTGTATAACTTTGTCTCATACAATATTGCTATTCTGTTTTCACTGTAACTTGCCTAGTAAGCTCAAAACTACATGGGCTTATTTTAAGGTTTCTTCCATCTTTCTGAGACTGTGCAATTCGAAATTTCTAGTTTGTAGTTTGCATGACACTTTGAAGTGTCACATTGGAAAGAAACAACAAAAATGGCCTTTCTTTCACCGAGTTTCTCAGCAAGGGATAGAGTTTCTTCAGATTGTGGAGAAAGAGGTGCTGTATGTTTTTGGGGTTAATGAGGGAAGAGAGGAGATATACAAACAAAACATGTTTCTGGGCACTAAATATCAAATTAGTAGAAAGGCTGAGGTTTTTAAATTAGGATTTAGTTTTGTTTTTTAAATAGGCTATCCCTAATTTTTAAATTTAGTACTTTATCAAATTTTTCTCGACTCTTATCAACTTTGAAAAGATTGCTTTTCTCTCCAGATTGCCGATATAACTACTGTCATATAGATCTTCTGACAATTTAAATCTAGCAACACTGGCTGCTACACACCAAAAGTGAGCACAAAAGGAATGGAGAATAATCTTATAATCCAGGCAGCTATGAAAGGTTTAGAACTAAGTACGCAATACTTGGCTGATTCTTTCTATAACTAAAAATTGAGAGAAGAGAAAAATAAATGCTATTTCAAAAGCACCTTTGTCTCTAAGTACATACATTTATGTCCTTCCCCAGAACCTTCATCTGCAGCATAGGGCTCTGCTTTGAAATACATGTACTGTGTTTCTCCCCTGCTCTTGCCGCTCTCATCATATTCACTATCTGTTCCAGAGTCTTCTTCTGCCGTGTCCCATGTCTCTTTTTTCCCTTCATTTGCTTTAGTTCTTCTACTACTTGTGATACTGTGTGAGTCAAGTCCATTAGCCAACGGGATCTGAGCATTATCTGCATTGCACAAAGTATCACTGCTATGACTGGAGCTAAGAATGTCACTGTCTACCGAACTGGTACTCCTGTCATTATTCACATCTGAGTCTGAGCGCTCTTCAGACTGGAAATTTTCCGGATCAGAAGTCTGAATGTGCTGTTCAAGTTCTCTATTATCCACGGATGCTGACGAGTCTCTCTCGTTGAGAGGTGACTCGATGTTTTCAAAGTCACTTGTCTCGGTACTCTTGCTGCTGTCCCCATTATCGCCATCTTGTTGCTGCTGCAATGACAAGCTTTTGAGTTTTTCGGTGCTTTCTTCTAAAATGGCTTCCACGGACTTTAGGCTGCCCACGGGTCCTTTAACTCTTTCACAGTCTTCATCTACATTGCCAGAATCACCCCCAGCTTTTTGGTAGGCTGTCCTTTTGGAATAAGATCCTGGGGATTGTTCAGGTAACAAAACAAACAATCGGATTGTATTGGCATGCCGATCCAAGAGTTTCCATAAATGAGAGTCTGTAAAGGCCATCTGGTAGTCCAAAGTCTCGGAACTTTCAACAAATACCTAAATAATAAGTCAAAGAGTTATATCACTAATTTTAGTGATCTTTTTCATATTCATCATAAGAACAATTAACATCAACTAAAGTGATTAAAAAAAGTGATAAAATCTGGATCGGTATAGGACAAACTTAAAAAAATTCCTAAAACAAAAAGCATGCATACTTTGGAAGCTAAATATTAAATCACTGAAACTCATCATCAAACAGAGTTTAAAAAAAAAAAACAACAACCCAATTTGTGAGTTTGAACCACTGATCTTTTGGTTAGCAGTCAAGTGCTACTAATCCCTGTGTCAGCAGGGCTCCTGGATGAAGGAGGTGACAAACATATGAGGGTACTTTAAAAACTCCAGTGGAGGGCTGAGCCCTGGTGGCGTAGTGGTTGTGCGCGGGACTGCGGTCCACTGAGTTGGAGGTTCAATTCCAGCAGCAAGGCTGGGCCTCCTACTCCCACCACCAGAGGGCAGTGATGCCCCCAAAACAAAAAACAAAACAAAAAAAACTTCAGGGGAAAAATTAATTCCATTTTTCCAGTTCCTGAAACCCCCTCTTATAGATGACACAGGTCACAACTATAGAAGCTGAGTGATACTTTTATAAATGTGGGGACTCACTACACTATTCTCACGACCTTTTAATCTATTTTTAAGTTTCCGTAATAAAAAACTTAAAAATTAAGTGCATAATATATTTAAATTTGCCAACATCAATAGCATGTTGGATAAAGCTTTAAAATATATAACTCTATATACCCTTTTAATCAATGTTTTATTGGGGGGGGGGGGGAACATCACTGTCCTCTGGTGGGAGTGGGAGGCCCAGCCTTGCTCCTGGAGAGCTGTTGCTGGATTTGAACCGCCAACTCAGTGGGCCGCAGTCCCGCACTCAACCACTACGCCACTGGAGCTCAGCCCCTTTTTAAATCAATGTTTAATAAACCAGACTACCAGATAAACCATTTGAGAAAAAAAGTAAAGTCAGATGTCTATCACACTCTATCCACACTAAAACAAAGTTCTCCTTTAGTGTTACTTAAACATCACACACACACACACACACACACATTAGAACAAAATATATATATTAGCATCAATAAAACAATACTAAGAAATATTAAATAAAATTTTTAAAGACCACTAGGATGAAAATTAGAGTAGAAAAGGTTATGTGGTAGTTAGGCTTATTGTGCCAACCTGGCCAATAGGAACATGTGGGATTAATCAGGCTGCAGCTTAATTGGAGGGCCAAGAGATACATGGCTCTATGAGGCCCGCCCCCATTTCCCTTCCTCTGGTGATCAGAATGTGCTGGAGGACACTGTTGCTCTAGCTATTTCTCTGCCTCAACCCAAGGATCATATAGCTAGAGCTTGAGGCTCCTTTGAGAGTTGCTTTGACATGCTGCTGGTATGCACATAGCCGTCCTCTTGCACGGCTTCCATCTGGGCCTGCTTCAGTAATCTCCCAAGCTAATGACTGTTGGTGACAGACACTGCTGCTTGCTGCCTGAGGGCAGACTCTGCGTGCCTTGCCTGAGGAAGGACTCCACTGTTTGCTTCCTTGACCTTGGACCCAGCATGAGTTGAAGGACTTCCACTGCACTAACTACTCCAGGGAAGTGAGTTGAACTGAACTCTCTGTACTGCTGTGTGGACTAAGTAGCTGCTACATTCCTCCTCTTATATACACATAAAATTTTAAGTGTCTTTGATTTTGTTTCTCCAGAGAACCCTGCCTAACATAAGTGATAAACCAAAGGTGGCAAATCTGGTGTAACTTATCTAGGTGAATCAACATTAAGAGCAAACAGAGCGAAAAATCATTGATGATAGAATATATAATGATATGAAGAGATGAATCACAAAGATCAAAGTGAACAGTTCCCTCTTTACCAGAGAGGAAAATAAGTATGCAAAGAGAATGCTGTTGATGAATCCGCTATTATTTTCTATTATTAGACATGCCTCTGACGGTCCCCCATCAAGCCCTCTCTTATGAGAGAAGCTCAACTATGAACAAAATTCAGCAGACACTGTGGGAATGGTAGAACTAATCTAGAGCTTGAAAAATATTGTAGGGAGCAGGAGAAGAACACTCCTGTGGGCTGGTAATGCATGAACAAAAGGAAAGAAGAGAAACGAACAAGCAAGACTGACTTAAGAGGGCAGAAAGAAACCTGCCTGACATGACCTGGCTACAAGTTGAGAGTTTGGGAAACACTTAAATTTATACACAGATATTCATATATCACTGTCTTTCTGGTTTACTAAGTATGTACACTGCTTGAGATCATCTGGATCTGAAGGCCGGGCTTCTAAATCTGAGCCAAGGCTCTAAACCAGCTCAGTCCACTGCAACACACTGGTGGAGAGTCTGCATTTCCCCTGCAGCTATAGGGAGTCAGAACCTCTAGTCTACCAAGTTCCCTGGACTTTTCTATGTGTACATAAGACTCACCTGATGGTCTCTAAGAATCATCTGAGGATTTTGTTTAAATGTAAATTCTAATTCAATGCCTCTTCAGTGGATGAGTCACAATCCAATTCTTGGCAGTGAGTTTGGTTTTCCTTGGAAAGGTTATGTCTCAGCAGGGAGTTGAACCCAAGCGAACTGGTTCAAAACCGTGGTCTGAATGTTATTTCATTTACCACCACCATCAGAGAAAACAGTAATTAAAAATTTAAAGAACACACCTTATTACTTCTAAAAAAGCCTTCAGCTTTCAGGGTTTTACTGGGCACACTGAGAAGACGCAAATCATTGTAGCAGCGTTCCAGAACGATCCTCATGGTTTCAGCAGGTAAATGGATGGCCTAACAACAAAAACAATAAGGAATTCTTTCAAGTATATTTGTTTGACTCGGATATAGGAGACTAGAAGATACTACTGAAAAATAACATTAAACTATGAACAGAACCTGAGTAAAAATGCCATGTTCCATGCATTAATCAAGATGCAAATTAGACCAAGTCTCTTGGAAATGTAACCTCTGAAAGAATTTTAAAGGCTACATGGTGTTATGATTCCAAAATGAACTGAAAAAAACTATCAGGGTAACTTCTTGACTTTGGATGTGCTCTTCAGCATTCTGTGAGTGAGGTTAACACTTTTACGATGTCAATTTTCTTCCATTTAAAAGGAGAGTATTAAACTAGCAAGTAAAATTTAAAGTTATTTTTAAATGCTACATCTCTTATTTTTGAACACATGAAACAAGCTGATAAAAACTTCACATTTTAACATGGTTTAATAGTAGCAATTCCTAATAGTTAATACTCAGTCTGCTGATACTGTCTATCATTTTCTGTAGGTGCCCTGGTGGCATGCGGGTCATGTGCTGGATTGCATGCGCTCCACGGGAGAAAGGCTGAGCTGGCCATCCCTGCACCGCTCAACAGGCCCAGCCTAGGAGATCTGTAGGGGGTCCCTTTGAGTCAGCACTGAAGCCATGGCTGTGAGAGGAAGGGAGAGTATTTTCTGAAGCTCTATTTGCTCCAACCAAATTATTCATTTCTTTAAGGAAGACACTAGTAGATGTTTCTTTTAGATGTCATCTTTCTTCTCCTACTCCAAATTAAACCTAACATTTTCTACCTTAATGTTACATGTTCTATTTATGGATTCGGCATGTGCATTTTAAAAAGTGGCTCTGTATTGGCTCTGTATGAGCCACCCCCGGCGCCACCCCAGGGCAACTTTGCTCTGACCTGCAGGGTTGCTATGAAGTAGAATGGACACAATGACAGTGAGCTTGCTTTTTCATATTTATTTATGAACTACTTATTCATAAAACATGGCAGCAACACAATCAGTTTCTTAGCTATTATTGCTTTGACAAAAATGTGAAGTATTTTTAAAATGCTTGCATCATTAAATATAATTATTATTTCTACTATACCACCATAGACTTTTTTGGGGGGGGGGGCATCACTGCCCTCTGGTGGTCGTGGGAGCTACCCAGCCTTACTTCTGGAGAGCCACTGCTGGATTTGAACCGCCAAACCTGTGGGCCACAATCCCGCACTCAACCACTTACGCCACCAGGGCTCAGCCCTCACCATAGACTTTTATTTTTTTCACCATAGACTTTTATAGCACTTATGATTTTTTTTTTTAACTCGGGGTATTTATTTCCTTTTATTAAAATTCACAACCACCTTGTGAAGGTACTTAAAAGTCAGATAAAAGACTAGACTATAGGCTGACTATAGTCCCGTAGTGCGGGACTGCAGTCCACTGGCTTGGTAGCTCAAATCCAGCAGCAGCAAGGCTGGGCCTCACACTCCCACCAGAGGGCAGTGATGTCCAAAAGAAAAGAGAGACTAGACTATAATAGATGAGTGAGAC
Organism: Nesogale talazaci; assembly: GCA_004026705.1. Taxonomy (NCBI): domain Eukaryota; kingdom Metazoa; phylum Chordata; class Mammalia; order Afrosoricida; family Tenrecidae; genus Nesogale; species Nesogale talazaci. The sequence continues at coordinate 1,975 of PVJH01033841.1, read as the reverse complement.
TAGAAATTGGACTAACCTTTCTGGCTTGCAATCACTAAGCAAGCTGCAAGCATAACTACTATTTCTTACCCTAAGGTTCAGAGATGCTATAGAATTTTGCCTATGCTCCGGTACATTACTGCATCTGTGGCTTCTACAAGATTATAGAGCTTCCCAGGATCCTGGGAAGGACAAGGTATAATTTCCCTGAAATGGACTAGTCCCTTTGCCCAAGTCAATCTGAATGTTTTCATAAAGACCTGTAGATTCACAATTTCTTTCTGTCATTTACATTCATGTGCAATATTAATAATTCATTGGAATTATTCCAATAGCCCACTCATCCATATTCATGACTCCTCCATTCTAGTGTTGCTGACTGGCCATTCTATATGGCCAATCATATGACTGATGTACTTAAAAAAAAGAAAAAGAACAAATCTACTTCCCAGTGCTTGCGCTACACAGGACACAAACTTTTTATGTTTTCTGTTTAAAGTCCACTGTGGAATAACCGAATTTACATTCCCAGTTTCACAAGCATTTTACATTGAGCCAAATAGATACTGTTGCTATGTGGAGGCTTCACACTTTCTTACTGCTACACCTAAGTCAATCTTTTTATTCTATTTCATATACCCGTCTTTCCTAAGGCTAAAGATGTTTCCTTAAGTAGAGCCTGGGACTGTATTCATGACTATTCTGTAGCAGGTACTCAAAATTATTTACTGATCAATTTTAAAACTTACCTTTGAAATAAGTTGTTTGAATTCTGTAATTGTCTGATTTAAGTAAGCTCGAACAGTTATAGGAACTGCTACTGATTCGGCCTTTAGGTCAACAACATGAACTTTAACCATCACTTCTGTCACATTTGGAAAGCAAAAAACACAATAGGGGGTTATTAAAAAAAATTCTTCACGGGAGCAATGGAGTCATATATATTTCTAATAAATGGCAAAGATAATATTTATTTCTGTACTTCCATAAACAGTTACAGTTTTAGAAACTCACAAGGGCAATTCTACATTGTCCTAAAGGGTTTTCCCTAAATTGGAATCAACTCGGTGGCAGAGTTTGGCTGTTGGTGCTTAACCTGGAGCAACCAAAGGAGTGCCCGGAATACAGGGAGGACACAGAAATCTTTGGCTAACTGGATCATGAACCATTACCTCCTTTGCCATGAAACCAGAAATAATGGAAGCTACTTAGCTACTATTACTGAACAATTTGATTAATGAGCCTAGGGAAGGATTCTGGTCACAGGAAAAATACAGAAGAGAAATTCAAATTCTCATGGAATCTAAATTTCCTGGAGTTGTGAAACAATTGCCCTGTGATAAACCTGAAAACCTTAAATCAAAAATATCCCTTCAATAGTTCTTAGAACTAAATAATAGTTTAGCTCAACTTGCAAAAACTGTATCTCAAGCATTGTGCTCTTTGAAGAACTCTCTCTATGGGACCCAAGCGAAATCACGAGCACTGCTGACGGAGCAGCAGTTAGGGGAACAAACCATGCGCGGCGATGAGCACGGCAGCTGCACACGACCTCGGGAGTGTTGAGATGCCAGGAGTTTACTTTGAGATGTGCCTGATCCAAGCCATAGTTTTCTTTTCTTTTCTTTAAGTTAATAAATCATTTTATCGGGGGCTCTTACAGCTCTTATAACAATCCATAAATCCATTGTACCATGTACTTTTGTACATGTCTCCATGATCATTTTCAAAACATGTTCTTTCTGCTCAAGCCCTTGGCGTCAGCTGCTTTTGTTTCCCTCCCTTCCTTGCCCTTCGCCCCCGTGGACCCCTGGTAAATCAGAAATTATCATTACTCCCATATTTTATACCATCCACTGTCTCCTTTCATCTGTTTCGGTTGTTTGTCTCCGGGGTGGGGGTAGTGGTAAAACACACCTATCATTATAGTTGGTTCCCCGTTTCTCCCCCCACCTTCCCTCTGCCCACATGGTGTTGCTACTCCCATTTCTGTTCC
>PVJH01033840.1:0-21136 GCA_004026705.1 Nesogale talazaci | reverse complement strand
TGAACTCTGTTGCAGTTTGTTGCCTGGGGTTTGTAGTTTGTCACCTTTGTAACTGTAAACAGCCCTGGCCTCTGAAGCCAGACTTGCAGCTGTGCTGCCATTCACTTGTTAATTTTGAAGATCACGATATGCTAATTGCCTAAGCTTGCTTGCCCTATAAAACTGGCTTACTTCTCACAAATCAAAAAAAAAAAAAAAAAAAAAAAGAACCCCACCCCATCCCAGATGTAACTACTGACACAATGTATGTATGTATGTATGTATGTATGTATACATTATGATGAGTGCTGTATGAGTCCCCAATAAAATGAATTTAAAAAAAAAAGAATAAGTCCCTGGTTTTGCAAAATTCTATCATGTAATCTCTAACTTCATTTTTTTATCACCAAGTCTATATTTTTCTTCCTTTTTGTTTCTAACTTTTGCATTCCAATCACCAATCCATTCAATGAATCTTTATGGCATGTTTGAGCAATTCTTGAGTGAAGTCATGGTAGAATTCCCCAATATCTTCATCACTAACTTTTGTAGTTGGTGCATAAATTTGATGAAGAGTTGTATTGATTAGATTTCCTTGAAGTCAAATAGATATAATCCTATCATTGACTACATTGTACTTAAGGATTGCTTTTGCAATGCTCTTTTGCTGCAATGGATGCCATGCCATTCCTCTTGATTGTGTTATTACCAGCACAGTAAATCATAATTTCTTCTGACTAAAATTGATCAATGTCTGCCCATTTTAGGTCACTAATGCATAAGATATTGATTGTTATGTGTTCCCTCTAATTTTTTGACAACTGCCAGTTTTCCTAGATTCACACTTCACACATTCCAAGTCTCACACACTTTCCAATTTCTGATCATTAGCAGCTTTTTTCAGTTATTTCTCCCTATCTTGGGTTGTGAGTCCTCTGTGGATGAAGATCCGGAAGGGTCCACTTCCAGTGGTTTTACTCAGCGCCCATCAGCATGGGCAACTCCACTCTGAGAAATCATCATTTCCTTAGTCACATTTTGAGGTCCCTCTGGCCAGAGAGGCCCATTCTCTGCCTCTGTCTCTGACAATGGTTTGCTTCCATTAATTAGAAATTCAGTATCTGATCATGATTAGAAGTTATGCTTCACCTTTTTCAGCCTCCCTTTCTTTTCAAAAGGGGATCGGAGTCCTTTTTGGTTGCATATTCTTAAACTGGAAGCTCTAAAAATAATCCATCCAATTTGGGTGCCCCTATTGGCTTTTGAAATACCAATGGCATAGCTTCCAGCATCACAGTAAGGTACAAGGCACCTGAGGACAACAACCTGATCCCCAGCTGGATGGCATTCACAATTAATCCTGTTCAATATCATTCATAGTTGAATGACAAAGTGTAATCATCTAATCTTACTCAGAGCCATAGGGGGACATTATTTGGTGAGAATAAACCAAACTATGTACCTGTGGCTTAAAGAGTTGAAATAATTCACTGCACTGCAGGTCATCTCCTGGCAGTTCTAGTCATGGTTCTCATTACACAAGGAAGTGTTAACACTCCCTCCTCTTTAACATTTACTCTGCAAACACACACACACACACACACACACACAGAGTATGCTAGGGAGAGAAGGCTGTTTCATCTAATCTTATCATGGTCTTCAAAAGTCTCTAGTTCACTCATAAAATTTAACTTAAAGATTATTCTTTTGTCATGAGTCTCTTCAGGAATGATCATAATGTTAGATTTTTCTTGCAGCATAATCCATTTATGCATCCCTTTGCCTCAGGTATTGATTCTTTCTATTTTCATGTATTATTTATTTTGACCTAAACTCCATTTTGGGCAAAGAACATAGATCCATTTATTTTTCCAGTCTAGATTTCTGGTAGCAAGTCCACTCTAGTAAGTGCTTCTCCCTCCATTCACTCCTGTTCATGTTGGACTGGGTTGTATAGATAGAAGACAATCTCTACTGCTAATCAATACAGCATTATTCACGTTTAACTCTAATTTTGTCAGAGGAGGAGGAGGTACAATCCATCCTGTAAGTCTAAGAGATTCTGGTATACAGTTTAATGTGTACAGTCACAGTTTCTTCCTGTGGGTTCATCATTCTTTATAGCAATTGTAATTGTGCACCTCTGCCACAGGATATGGCAGGGAAAAGGAGGGACTACAGGTCACTGTGCTGTGCAGTGGTGCAACACCTTCTCTGACCACTCTTCCTGAGACCCATGAAGGGAAGGTCACTTGGTAACAAAAACTAATCATGGCTAGAAGAGCTAACATAATTCATTGCACTGCACTTGTTTTGATCCAAATGTCACCACACTATAAAGGCTGAAATTTCTTGGCATTCTCTCCAAGACAATTTTCTACAGCTATGGATGTGTGTTCACGAGGAATCCATTTAATATTATATCAGATATTTCATCTAACATTGAATCAAAATAGTCCTACATGCAAAAGAAAGAGCTCTTCTCTCTTACCTCTACAAAATGTTTCATCTTCATGCTGAAAAAGTCATGTGCATTTTCAACAAAGCAAAAAACTGAACTGATTATTTCAAAATTTCAAAGCATATGGTTAAGAGGGTTATTGAGAGGCTTGGGGAAAATAATAGATTGCTATGGATTCTTAATCTGAGATGGTTATTTTTATTGAATAGATAAAGAACAAAAAGATGTGAGCACACATAAAAGAGAAAATGAAACGATTTAAAAGATTAAAAAGCTCTGCCTTTCTTCCAAGGATTAGTTGGTGCATTTAAACAGCTGAATGACAGCTAGCAGCCCAAGGCATGCTGACTACCTTCCAAGATTTTTTTAGGATATGTAAACAGGAGGAAAATTTAGGAATATATAACATAATTTTTAACATTTTCATTTGCAAAGCTATTAATTCAATAAGATTTTGAAGCTGCATTATCTTTATTAACATGGTACCATTCTCAATGCCAGGAAGTCAATGCTGACTCTCAGCGACCTAGTATGGGTTTCCTCCATTGTAACTCTTGACAGGAGTAGAAAGTCCAGTTCATCTACTGTGGAGCTGTTGGGAGTTTCAAGATGCCACGAGGCAGATTCCAACATGATGCCTAACCACTGCACCACTAGGGAGTATTTCAAGATCATTTTTGAAGTGCAATGTTTGTGTTTTAAGAGATTATCTACACAAAAAAGGGAAGCCTAGTTATACAATTGTTACTCATACCAAGCATTAATGCTAATGATGAAATTTTAAAGAATTCTACCAAAATTTTGGTAGAAATTTATCAAATTTGAAGAAAAGTTCAAATCTTGAGTTACAATATTGAAATATCCTGTTGGCAAAATATTAAATTATGCAGGATGCTTTGAAACAAAATGGAAGGAATACATAATCACTGTACCCAAAAAGCTGCTTGACATTCAACTATTAAAAAAGGCAGCATATGATCAAGAACTGATGGTACTAAAGGAAGAAATTCAAGCTGCTCTAATAGTATCAATGAAAAGTGAAGCTTCAAAAATTGATGGGATATCAATTTAAATGTTTCAACAAACTAATGAAGTGCAGGAAGCCCTCACTCATATATGCTAAGGAATTTGGAAGACAGCGACTTGGCTAGTTGACTGGAAGAGATTAATATTTGCATGTATTCCATTTAATGGTGATCTATCATAATATGGAGAATATGCAATAATATCATTAATATCATATCCAAGTAAAATTTTTGCTGATACACATTTAACAATGGTTGTAGTAGAACATTGACAAAAAATTGCCAAAAATCAAAACCAGACTTAGAAGAGGATGTGGGAAAGGAATCTATTTTTGATGACGTCAATTGCATCTTGTTCAAAGTAGAGAATAGGTGAAGAACTTGCTTGTGTTTATTGAATATGCAATGGTATTTGACTCTGTGAATAGCAATAAGATATGGATACCATTGAAAATATGCATTTCAGAGCACACGCTGTGCTCATGTGGATACCATGACCAATAGGCAGACCAACATGGACACACTCACAGTTGTATGAAGAGAGAGAAGGAACCCTGATTACTTAAATCAGGAAGGATGGGCTTCAGAGTTGTAAGCTTTCCATAACAGATTTAATTTGTATGTTAAGCAAATAATCTGAGGATCTAGAGTCTCTGAAGAAGAATGAGGAGGGCTGTACCCCAGTGGCATAAGTGGTTGAGTGCAGAACTGCAGCCCGCGGGCTTAGCAGTTCAAATCGAGCAGCAGCTGGGTAGTGCCCACGACCACAGAGCCAATGATGCCCACAAAAAAAGAAGAGGAAGAAGAATAGGGCATCAAGGTAGAGAGGTTTATGTGTGAAAGAAGGTTTATTTTTTATTAGCATTTTTGATACACAGATGACCAAATCTTTCTCACTGTTGGCAAGTAGAGTTTGAAGCACATATTTAGGAAGATCAAGGACTGCAACTCTTAGTGTGGATTTCAACTTGATATAAAGAAAACAGAAATCACAACTAGGCAAATAGAGAATATTGAACTTTTCTGGTATTTCATTTTCTTAGATTCACAGTTCATGCTCATGGGAGCAGGAATCAAGAAATCCAATGACATATTGCAATCTGAAATCTAATGCACAAGTGCTCTCTAAAGTGTCAGTGAAGCAGAATTTCACTTTGAGAATTAAGGTGCTCTGGACCCAAGCCATAATATTTTCACTCACCTCATATGCATGTGAAAGTTGAATACTGAATAAAGAAGATCAATACACTTGAATTTTTTTGTTTTGTGGTGAAGGGTATGGAAAGTGCCATGGACTGCCAGAAGAACAAGCACATCTCTTTTGAAAGAAGTACATTCAAAATGCTCCTTGGAGTTCAGGATGGCAAACTATTTTCAGGAATGATCAGTGCCAGGGGAAAAAGAAAAAAAAAACATGAGGCTCAGTACAATAGGATTGAAACAAAAATATGGAGGTCACTCCAAAAGATGGATTGACACAGTGGCTGCAGTCATGGTTTCTAATATAGCAACAATAGTGAGGATGGAGAAAGACATAGCAATGTTTTGCTCTGTTGTACAGAAGATCACTTCAGGGTGGGTTGACTTGATGGTGTCCAACAGCAACATCAAACTCTAGATGAACTTAAATGTCTTTACACTTTTGAGTATAATAATATTTTCTTCTTTATGTTCTTTATGTTTTCAATTGTAAGACAGATTTGAAAACCTCCAATTTCCACACAGGTAAAAGGTGCAGGAGAAAAAAAAATTATAATAAGAACATATGTTACATTTTCAGGTGTAGATCACTAAGGGACCAAATTTAGAGGAATAAAAATACCCCAGTTGAGAATGAAGGCAACATACCAGCCTGAAACTGACACCTATAGAGCGGTCTGTGTGGCTGCCCCCAATTCAAACTATGTGGACATCTTTGCGTCTGCCCCAAGAAGAATGAAGGAAAGCACTAAATTTCAACTAGGTGAACACTCTCCCCACCCAGAGAAATTCATTTCAAGTGACAGCACTAAAGCTACAGCTCAGAGAGAGGGGGGCATGTCTGATTAAAGCACATAGGAGCAAATGAAGAGGAAGGAGAGAGAATGGAACACATCCTGGCCCACTAAGCTCAGAGGATGATATTCCTGCTTAGAGCAGTCAATGCATAGAGAGCACCATCCTGATATGACCTCAACATTCTGGGGAGAAGTGCTAAGATCCTGCAAAAACAGCAAGCACAGCAATGCAATGAAAACCTGGAAATAACCAAAATTAGATTTTGTGGCCAGGTCTTGGGGCTCCATCACACTGGATTACAAAACACTCCTAAAGGTCAACAAATAGATGTGGAACTATTATAGGCTTTTTATTGGCATTGGTCGTTTAATTTTGCTCTGTCTTGGTTTTGCTCATATTATTGTATCTGCATGTCTATGTAAATAAGAAAGGTCGGATAAGCAATCCATTGGAGAGAATAACAGGACCCAAAATTCTATGGGTGGGAGGAAGAAGGATGGGGATCAGAGGGGAAAGGAAGTGGATATTAACAAACCCAGGGACAAGGAAACGACAGGTAATCTAAAATTGATGGTGAGGAGAGTGTTTGAAGTCTGCTATGACTTGATCAAGGGCACTGTAACCAAGAGATATAACTGAAACCCACATAAAGGCTGAAAAAGAGAGTAGGGCAAGAGGATGGTAAAAGAAAATAAAGGAAAAACTAGGAGGTGAGTGGGCATTTATAGAGGTCTAAATAAATATATGGACCTATGTAAATGTATTTATATATAATGATAGGGAAATAGATCTATGTACCTATATGTATACATTAAGCATTGAGGTAGCAGATGGACATTGTGCCTATACTCAAGTAATCCCATCACCACAAGAACACTTTTTGCTAATAATATGGCATTATGTGTTGCTCACTTTTCCTGACAAGATCTCTGAAGAAAAAAATGGGTGCATAAGCAAATGTGGTGAAAGAAGCTGATGGTGCCCTGCTATCAAAAGATATAGTGTCTTAGGGCCTAACTTGGAGAAAAAAAAAAAGTGGTCATCTAGGTCATAAGCAATAAAGCCCACATATAAGAAATACACCAGCCTGTGTGATCATGAATTATGAAAGGAATCAGGTATCAGGTATCAAAGAACAAAAACAAAAAATCATATCATTGTGAATGAGGGGGAGTATATAGAGTGGGGGTCTAAAACTCATTTGTGGGCAACTGCACATCACCATACAAAAGGGTCATGGGGAAGAGCTGAATCCAGTCAGGGTGCAGTGTAGTAACAATGAAGCATATGTCTTTCCCTTAGTTCTTAAATGTTCTTACCCACTGTCATGATTCCAATTATACCCTACCAATCCAGCCAGACCAGAGGATGTACACTGATAAAGATGGGAATCAGAAATCAAGAACAGATGAGCCCTTTAGGACGAGTGGTGAGTGGTGATACTGGGAGGGTGGAGGGAGGGTGGGGTAGAAAGGGGGAACCAGTTGCAAGCATCTACATATTATCTCCTCTCTGGAGGACAGACAACAGAAGTTTAAGCTATAACAAAATAATAATAAGTTATAAATTATCAAGGGTTCATGAAGTTGGGGGGAGTGGGGACAGGGGAACGAAGAGCTGATACCAAAGTCTCAAGTGAAAAAAAAAAACATACAAAGGTTTTGTTGCTTGATGGCAACAAATGTACACATATGCTTGATACAATGGATGGATGGATGGATTGGGATAAGCATTGTATGAGCCCCCAATAAAATGTTTTAGTAATGCAAAATAAGAGTTGAAAACACAGGGAATATAGGACAGATACACCATTCAAGACCAATCTTAAGGATAAGGCTATCAGGAGGGGAGTTGGAGGAAAAAGGAGGAAGCAATCACGATGATCTACATATCACCCCCTCCAAGGAGAACTGACAACAGAAAAGTTGGTGAAAGAAGACATTGTTTAGTGTAAACATGACAAAATGATAATAATTTATAAATTACCAGGTGTTCATGAGGGATGGAGGGTGGGAGAGGGAGGGAGGAAATGAGCAGCTGAGACCAAGGGCTCAATTAGAAAGAAAATGTTTTGAAAATGATTATGGCAACAAATGTACATATGTGCTTGACACAGTTGATGCATGTATATAAAGATTGTGAGAAGAGCTATACAGACAATGAAAAAATAATTTCTAAAAGATATTTGTTTATGCTTATAAGTAAACAGAAAGAAGTTCAATGAATTTCACCCAAAGAATTATTGAGCATACAAAAAAGATGCAGAGGGAAAAGTCTAGCAAAGTGATTTTGTATTGCTCTGTAATTTGATATGTTGTAAATTTGTTAAGGTTATTGGGCACTGTATAATAATTTAATTTATATATAATTGCATTTACAAAACATCACAGATAATCCCAGTTTATAAGTGATTTTAATTCTTTTTCCTTTCAAAATTTTGTTCATTTCTAACATTTGCCTGATTAAATAAAGTTAGAAATTAGCTTAAGACATGTTATATAATTTATAACATAGACTTTCTTTTCCTGGACAAGATGCTTTTAAGTTGCTGAAGACATTGATTCTGTAAACCTCGTGCCGACTGACCATGGGAACGCTTTGTCCTTTACTAAAATGAGTACTCCCCAACAGAACTTCGATGTGCTATGAGACTATAGCTGTGGATAATTATTGCCAAGCTATATTTCCTGAAAGTATGAGAGGTGTAAGGTTTAAGCAAAGTATAAATATAATTTCCAGATCTACTTACAGATCATAATAATCTTTTAGCTGGTGCTGCTTTAGGTACCATATTAAATCAATCAATCAATCAATCAATTAATCCACAGATAAAAATAAATATCCTCTGAAACATGTAGATTCCATGATCACTTGACCAGGCTAAAAATAAATGTATCATTTTATTTGTTTGTATTGTTCTATGGAGAGATATGTAAGAACTAGGAGACTATAGCCAACAAATTCCCTTAGATTTTGTATCCTTATAAAAACATTTATCTGTCTGTCAATATTTTTCAAAAATATATTTCATATATTTTATAAATATATATAATTGTTCCTAAAAAGAATTTTAATTCCTAAATATTTAATCCTAAAAAGAATTAATTGTTCCTAAAAAGAATGTTTGCTTTAAAGAATGTTTGCTTTAGCAAACATTCATCCTCCAATATTTGTTTCCAATTTTGATAGCAGTTTTTCTAAGAAACAAACACAATCAAAAGTAACTACCATCAAGTTGATTTTGACTCATAATGACCTTCCCAAGGCATGCTCTGTGGCTGTATCGGTGCCTATAATTGATTGAAATGGCCTTATAGAAAGCACAGACACTATTTACAAGTGTAGTATTTTGTAGGGAGATTAAAAGCTTACAGTTCCAGATAAATCATTGAGAGAACAAGCAAGTCAGTTTTAAAAGTAATGCGACCAGAATTTGAGAATGACAATACTTTGTCTCATATAATTTGGACATATTATTGGGTGGGGGAGGGCAGTTTCTGAAAAATATTATTATTGTAAATAAAAGGTACCCCCTCAATGATATGGACTGACAGAGTGGCTTCAAATATGGGCAAAAGAAATTGTACAATTGTGAGAATTGTACAAGGCGGATTAGTGGTGCATTCTGTTATGCATAGAGTCTCCATCACTAGTCAAATTGTCCTTTGTTCATAATGATTCATCTATGCAACAAAATAAACCACTTCACTCCTGTGGTGATTTTTACATCATTGTTATGTTGTAGCCACTTTTCAATAAGTTCTTCCTCACGCAATGAAAACTCGTGGTAAAAACAAAATACCTGCCTTATGGAAATTTACAGAATGGAACATAGGCAAGATTGAGTCTATGTATGTATACCATGGCATGTTGAATTAAAAGTAAATTTGAAAATTGGAGGAACAAAAATGAGAAGATTTAAATTACTCTAATTTGGTAGGAATTGTCACTGAGAAAGTGACATTTGGGGTGGGTGGGGTAGTGTGTGACTAGCCAAGCACATAACTGTGGAAAGAGAATTCTGGTCTGGGAGAATACAAAGAAGAGATTATCTGAATCAATAGTACCTTTTTTGGTAGAGCAAGAGGTCAATAGAACTGAGTTGAAAATGTAGCCCCTGGTGGTTGTTTGGGCTGCATGAGTCTGGGTAGACTAGAGAAACTGATCCATGGACACATTCATATGCATGTAAGAAAGAGCTTTATATACAAGAGCAGTTGCATACTGAGAAAATATCTGATTCCAGTTCAGATCAAGTCCATAAATTCAGTATTAGTGCATAAGTTCAAAACCATCTATAAAGTACTTTTCAGACAATCGTAACACATTAAATGATGCTGACTGCAGGAAGATCACTAGTCAGTGGGTGCAAATCTTTTGGATCCTTTGCTTTGGTAGAAGTATCTCAACTCTGGCAGGGGTACCCATAGCATCTCCAGTTCCTGGGTCACAAGGTCATCCAGCAGAATGTTATGTGTCTTCTCAGTACAGCGTCTTTTAGGAATGAGTAGAGAAAGTGTGTGTGTCTCCTGCCTCCAAGGAGACAATAAAGGAATTCTCAGAATCCTCAGAGCAAGGCCATGCCCACACAGAGGCCTCATTGGCTGTAGCCTGATTGATAGACTAGACTCCACCCCTTTACTCTTAATCTTTTCAAGTCCCTAATTGACGCCAGATTATTTAACTATCACATGGCCAGACAATGAATGACTTTCTAGTTCCTAGTGACTGACTTCTACATGGAGGATTTTGAGCTGTGGAATAATTTTCCTTGACAGAACCTCCATCTGTCTAGCTGTTACTGTGAAAGGGGTAAGGAAAATGTACAAAGACCCACCAGATTTTCATTACAGAAATTCAAACAATTGGACCAGAATATTAGCAGTGCAGGTAGAAAAATAAAATCACATTGCGAACAAAATTTGAAGATAGATATAGCAGGATTTGCTGAAGTAATATTCTCCTGTATGATAGAAAGAATAATAAAGTAGGGATCAGAGAGCATCCAAGTAGTGAACTAAATGAATGTAATATAGTAATGTGAAATGAAAAATCCATTTTGAGAAATTCAGCCTTCAAACTTAAGTATATTTGAAAAAAAATGTTTATCCTCTTTCTTTCCGTTCAATAATTCCTGAATAATTTAATATTTTCTATATCTGTGTCCATTTATTTACATATGTGACCATAATTTCCTGACTGAATATATGAAATAATAATTACTAAACTAGAGCTATTCACAAATTAGGTATAGTTGAAAATTCACATGGAAAGTATCTGAATATGGTGATTCTTCTCTTTCGCTTTTTGATTATACTTAAAAATAAACTCCAAAATATAAATCGCTAACTATGTTACTATGGCAATCTATGCAGTCATATACAAGAAACATATTTACATTTCATCCCTACTATATTTAATGTTTTCTCGACTCTTTAATTCATTCCAGTGCAGTTAAACACCCTTTTAGTTACTCAAAAGGCTAAGATGCTACAAAACTAAAATTTCCCATATATTTAATAAAACTAGCATTTGTTTTTCCCATAAAATAATCTTTAAGACCAGTGGTACAAACCAATTGATCAGCTTGGCTCAATGGCATAGCACAGTCTGTGTGTCCATAGAAGTTGATTCACTTTCATCTAAGAAGTTGTTTTTCTCTATATAAAGGTAAGACAAAAGCATTATTTAAAAACAAAAACCCACAAAATTTTCTGAAACAGGAGTATCAAAACATGAATGTATTGTTTCTCATCACACATGAGTATTTCATCTAAGTGTATACATTTCTTAAAATTATGTTTCCAACTCTCTAACCCATCTCTGAAGAAATTTACATTCCTTGATTTACATCACATCAAAATGATAGTCTTACTGTCTTCAAGGGACTCACTTACTTTTAAATATACCTTGTATTCAGCAATGTAGTGAAGAAACTAGATCACGGTTTCTAATGCAGTCTTCTGGGAGAATCCTTGCTACCTTCAAAAATGAGTGAGTATATGATCATGATGGGAAAACATTTCTGGCTGCAACTTTCTTGAATATTTTTTCTTACAAATTCAATTTTCCATTTTCTTAAGCTTTCTTCCCTACAAACCTCCATGATTATTCTTTGTCCTTTTAGAAAATGTAAAGAGATTCAGTAACCTCCAAAGCAGCTCTATTTGCAACTGAGCTGACCTTTTTGCCTTCTGTTTAACAAGTCTCACCAAGCCTCTAAGAAGCCTCTCTCTCTCTCTCTCTCTCTCTCTCTCTATATATATATATATATATATATATATATATATATATATATCATCTATATCTATGCCTTGTCTAAAGTCACCCACTGATTGCTGAGAGATATTTAAACAAGCTTTATTTGGAATAAACTGATGGATATCGATCTGTATTATAAGCTGCAATTTTTTGACTTACCGTTATGATCAAAAAACAGCTAGAGAATGTTGAGTCAGTCATTTTCAAGGAAAATTTTTGTTTAAAGATGGGACGGAAGACACACATATGTTTCTGGCATTGGCCTTGTCTAGCTTTAGAAGAGGCTATGATAGATAAAAGTACAACAAGGCCCAGGTCACAATAATAAATACAGGCGATTACTAATCAATGCAGTGATTAGTTCTTGATGTTTTGTCATATACAGTCAATTCCATTTGATAGCAAGCAAATGTTTCAGACTAAAAGTACAGTGTAAGGTTTGCATGGCTACACTAATTCACAGCAGCTTATCGCACTGGAAACATTGTCAGTTTTTATACTGCTAAACTGTCAGCAACTGTCAGTTTTTATACTGCTAAACTGTCAGCAACACAATGCTAAGCTGTTTGAACCACAGCTTAGTATTTATCCATTTTGTAGTATTTTGTAGTATTTGTAGTATTTATCCATTGCTGGCTTGAAATAGATAAATTACAGGATTAATTATATATTATTTTATTTTCAGAAATAATATTTTATACAACACACTTGCCCTTTTTATTGCTGTTTCTTGCTTAATGTTAGTAAATATTATTTATCTATGTACTAAACATATTTCCTTTTTTTCTCATCTTACCTGTGATTTAAATTTTAATAAACAGGGATGTTGCCTGTCATATTTGTGTTCAAATTGTTCATCTATAGGGTGCTATTTATGTTGACAGCTTTGTGCTTTGATTTTAATTTTCTTTTTTATTTTTGTTTTTGTTTTTTGGGCATCACTGCCCTCTGTTGGTGCAAGTAATTGGCCTAGCCTTTGCTCCTGTGGAGCCGCTGCTGGAATTGAACCCCCACCCCAGTGGGCCGCAGTCCCATGCACAACCACTGCGCCACTGGTGCTCAGCCCTTTAATTTTCTTTTGAGTATTCCTTTATCTCAGTGTGATCGGTATGCATTAAAAATATTTATATTACATTTGTCAGCTTTGTGTGGGACAGTGAGTTTCTCAAAATTTCAGGAAAATATTTTATCTTTCAAATGCATGCATTTGAAAAATGTGATATGTATGAAAGTATCATATAATTCTATACATGCCATAATTTACATTATCAAAATCATATATCTTCATATTAAACTAAAAATGGCCTATCTCTTATTATGCTAAATGAGAGTATGCATGTATTACTTAACCTTCTCAGGATTAAATGTTCTCAGAACATTTTTAAGAAAAAATAAGCCTAGTACAGTAGATGATAGGTAGATAGATAGATGACACAGATAGAAATTATATTATGATACAAATTGCTTAAATATTACATTGTTTACCAAACCATTTAAAATTATGTCTATCCTTCAATAAAATTATTTTTTATTTCTTTACTTCTTTCACATATTTTCAAAATTCTCTTAATTATGGAGACTCCTTTACACAATATTAAATAAAACCAATAGCTAATAGGAAACTGTGTAAATCAATGCTCACCAGACAAAATGCTGTGGATCAGAGTTGTTCACTCTGATGATACTCTAATGGATTTCTTAGTTTTGATAAACAATCAGCTAGCATATATCCACATTGTTGACATTAGACATGCCTTTCAGAACATCTACTTGGTTTTCTGACAATACAATTGTATTTTGAAAGGTAACAGAAAGTGACATTAAATTTGGGACAGTTAATATAATATTTTTAGGGGCTGAGCTCCGGTGGCACAGTGGTTGAGTATGTGACTGCGACCCATTGTCTTGGCGGTTCAAATCCAGCAGCAGCTCTCCGGGAGAAAGACTGAGCAGCTCCCACGATCACCCTCCCAAAATTATATAATATTTTTAATCTATCCATTGACAAAAATACAGTCTTTTGTAAAAAAGATTCTATCACGTTTTTCTACTGAGATACAGTTATTTCTGCAAATATTCCCTACAGGATGTCAGTTTGTCAGATAAATGGTGCTGGATTATTAGATAGTTGACATTCCCTATTGGATGAAAATGATGGAAAATGAAAAACAATTACCAGAAAATATTTCAGAAAAACTTAATTGCAAAAAGTTGAGCTCTTTGAACAAAGAGTAAACAGCCTATACTACTTTATTTTTCTGAGCTTCAAGGAAATCTGTGACCATGTATTACCTAATTCAGACCTTCGAGCATAGCATCTCCATTCATAGAAGTGAAAGTATTAAGTAAAGCTTCTATACTGGATGTGTGCAAAGCACTATAACAAAGGCTGTCCTTTATTCTTCTCTGAAAGCAATCTGAAAAACTGAAGAGGCAAAATTCACTTAAAAAAGGAAAGATTACGAGCATTACATATGATTATGTATATATATATATATATATATATCACAGATATAGGAAAAACTTGAGAAAATTATTAGAAAATATATTCACCAACATTTAAAAAAAAACAATAATGCCAAGTAGGCATTATACCATAAATGCAACCCACTTTTTATATTTAAAAATCAACATAAATTAATACAATAAAAAAGTAGTTGTAACCCTTTCAATAGAGGCAGAAAAATGATCATTTTGCAAAACAGAAATCCATTTAAAAAACATAAAACTAGGAATACAAATTTAAAATTGAATTTGACAAAGAATATGTATAAAACTCCTTGGGTGTAATTTTGTACTTAAAGATCAAATGCTTGATATTTTATTTCTCAAATGAGCAAAAAAAAATAAGAACTTCACTGTTTTTGTTCACCAATGAGGTAACTGAATGTTGCATCCCTTAAAGTAATTGGGGAAAGGAAGAAAAGGCATAGGATTGAAAATGAAATAAAGTAAAACCATATTTATAGGTAATAAATTTCTGTATTTCCATACATAGATACTGCTATTTAAAGTCTATCAAAACAAACAAATGAACAACAATAAACAAAATACCCCCATAAAATATTATGCAAAATTAGCCATGCCCTAGCATGCTAGTAGAGGCCTGTGTTAGTCTGGATATACTAGAAGAACAAATTTCAGAGACACGCATATAGGTATAAGGAAAGGGTTTATATACAAAAGAAATGTGACACTAAGATGGCATCCCAATCCAGTCCAGTGCAAAGTCCTAAGTCCAATAATAACCCATATGCCCGAAGTCAGTCTATAATGTCTGCTTCCGACTCGGGAAGTCACAGGTCAGTGGGTGCAGAATTCTGGCGCTGGCAGGGGTCTCCCCGTGGCTCCTTGCATCTAGGGTTCAGGTCCATCAACAGCATGCCACTCCAGCTTCAGAGGCCTGTCTTCATCAGGGCAAAGCCGTGTGGTCTCTCTGCTGGCTCCTCCAGCTTCTCCAACGCTGCCAGCTTGTGTTGTCCATGGTTAATCGTCTCTGAAACTAACTCCCAACAACTGGGGAAGATAGCTTCTCATCTTCACGAGGGAAATACCGCAAGATTCCCCAGGAGTCTCAGGTGAAAGTCATGCCCACACAGAGGCCTCATCAGCTACTCAATGGCTTTCTCCTGATTAACAGGCCAGACTCCACCCCTACATTTCAATTATAAAATTAACATAAGCTCATGACTGCCACAAGGCCATATAGATAGCTCCAATTTACAGAGACTTTATATAGAACAGAATATAGCATTACTTAGTCTCAGGTCATCCTCACAACACTTGCTCAGTTGGAACCTAGTATGTAAACTACTCAGAATCCCTGCCATAAGCTCTAATAATCATGTAGGGCAGGGTAGATTGTCTCTGTGGGTCTCCAAGTCTTGAACTCTTTACACCATCACTTGTCAGTCAGTCTGTCCATCATACAGTGGTGGCTTGTATGTTGCTGTGATGTTGGTCGCAATGTTACTGGAATTTCCAAAACAGGGTGGCCCAAAGTGAACTAAGTTCAGCATAACTCCAGACTAAGAACAGACAAGAAGTAGGCCCCTGCTGCCCATTTGGAGAATATTGTTACTGAAAACCATATGCATAGTTTCCACACATTGTCAGATACTGAAGTCCTACAGAATGGAAGCAGTGCATGATCTGAGAGGGTATCAGAGGATGCCATGCCATCAGGATAGACTAGTCCCTGGAGGACAACGTTCTTGGTAAAGTGGAGCAGCAGCAGACACCAGCAAGGCCTGTATTGGCTGAGTAGCTACAACCGTGGACTGTAAGCCAAGTTGTCTCTGCTTCACTGTCCTGCTTCCTTCTGGTCCACTTCCAAAAGTCGAAGGACGTCTGACTTGAACTGAACTGGACTTTGCTATTTCTACAACTCATCCACGTAGGACTTTTCATAACACACGGCTCTTCCTATACCACACAGGTAAGTACCACTGATAATTCTTCTGTAGAGAACACAATTTGACACATCTGGGCAATGTACATTCATTGTCAAGCCATATTGCATGTTCACTCCTCCATCTTCAACTAGTCAGAAGCAAGGAAATGCTAGTTCCCTTGATATGTTTTTCAATGGGCCCAAGATCTGGATGTAGTTTAAGCTGAACATATAGTCTTAAAATATTTCCTTCACCAAACCAAGCTGAAGTACAAGTCAATTAAGGAGGTAGTACAAATCCTCAATTTCATTAGTACATTGTTCTCTGTTCCTTTGAGTTCTAAAACACCACAATCTTTATTATCCATAGTAGGTCACAATTGAATTTCAATTTATTTTTCCAAAATTTTGTGTGGACTGAGAGACAAGTTAATAACTGGAACTTGTTATCTCCCTCCTCTCATCTATTGAGAAAAGTATAGAAGTTCAACACCTCTCTTGGTTGTAGTAATTCAATTTCTTAGAGATAAGTATGATATGATATAGATACTTTTAGTATGATGTATCATACTTTTAGGATGATATAGATACTTCATCTAATATTCCAGGGACATAATAATACATATGTGCAGATACAATATAATAATAAATCTCTTTGATAACTATTAAGAAAATAAACACAAATAGCATGATAAAAAGAAAGAACCAGAAAGAAACAAAATAGAATGAATATTTTGAAGAAACATAAAGAAAAGAATTAAATCTAGTTACTATCCTCTTTTGAAAATATGATTTGTGTACACTTTTGCATGTGCCTATACATAACTAAACATATACTATCTAAATACATAAAGCACTGTGCCTACATGAATTTAAATGTGCTTATATTCTACACAGTGCTGTCATAAGAAGACTGTAAAATGACCAACATGATAATTTTAAGTGCAGTCAACCTCTCAACCTATCATCTCACAAGAACAGAAATGTAAATTCTTGTCAATCACAGCAAAATTAGGTTTCTTCTCATGTAGAACAGATGGGATTTTAGGATATGCTTCTTTTTAAAATATATGTATGGAAAAACACTGACTTCATTTTATAAATATATGTTGGGTGTGCTTATGTGTGCAAGCATTTTTCTACAACTTCAAAGTATAAAAATAATCTCTCAAAATATCTTTATAGAGGGCTGAGCCCCGGTGGCGTAGTGGTTGTGTGCAGGACTGCGGCCCACTGGGATGGAGGTTCAATTCCAGCAGTGGGGCTGGGTCTCCTACTCCCACCACCGATAGCAGTGATGCCCCCAAAATATATATATATATCTATACATATATATATATATATATAAAATCTTTATAGAGACTCAGGAAAGTACTGCTGCACTTAGAATGTGTGGTTGTTGAAAGAGCACCTCAGACCACCCCAAAACTGGACAAATGTAGTTAAAAACAGAATACAATTTTAATAATTATTAGTCTTGAATGATGCAAGTTGTGACTGAGAAGGAGCTGTTTGCTCAGAGTAGAGAAAGTCCACCTCAGGAACTTGAGTGGAGTAAGCTTGTGAGAGTCGGGTCTTCAGGTGTTCTCATGTGTTGATAAAAAAGGACTCGATATAAGAAGAACCAGAGCAAAAATCTATTAGTGATCAAAATGTGGATGGAGAATGTATGAATCTAGCAAAAACTGCAAGTGGTTGAAAATGAAGCAGAACACAAAAAGGTCAACATGCTATCTATTAATGAGCTAAAATGGACTGGTGTTGACCATATTGAATAAGAGGATCATATGATTTATGAGGCCAGGAATAAGGTAATCAACTGGAAAAGCTTTGCACTCATTGTGAAAGGGCCATTTGAATATCAACTATGAAGTGCAATAATGGCTTTGATAAGATTATATTTATCCAGCTTCAAGGAAATTTAATTAACCTAAACCTTTTTTTTTTCTAATTTATGCATCATTCTCAAAATCTAGCAATGAAGTAATTGAAGAATTCTGCAGCACCCTTGGTTGGAAATTGAACAACCTTGTAATCAGGATGCATTGAAAATTATGAGCAATTGAATACAAATTTTGGAAACAAAGAAGAAGGGATAGTATTTGACAACTATGTACTTAGTGATAAAAAAAATGAAGCTAGAGAGTGCATGCTAGATTTTGCCAAATCAATAATTTGTTCATAGCAAATGCCATTCTCACCAACACAATGGGACACTATATACACGGATATTTCCAGATGGAATACACAGAAATGAAATTGATTACATCTGTGAAAAGAGCTAACGAAGATGCTCAATATCAATAGCTAAAAGCAGGTCAGCTAAAATTAGGCCAGGGATTGACTGTGGAACAGACTATCGATTGCTCCTAAGTAAATTCAGGTAAATATGAAGAAAGTAAAAATAAGTCCATGAGAACCAGCTATGACCTTGATTATTTCCCACCTGAATTGGGGAGAAAACTGAAGAACAGATTTCATCCATTGAGCACTAATGAGAGGAGCCTGGATGGATGTGGGAGGACATCAAAAAAACATTTATGAAGAAAGCAAAAGTTCATTAAAAAGGGAAAAATAAAAGATCAAAGTGGATGTCAGAGGAGACTAAAATGTGCTCTTTTCAAATAGGAGTTAAGGCAAATGGAAGAAGTGATGAAGTCTTAGAGCTGAACAGAAAATTTCAAAGGGAACTTTGAGAAGGCAAAGTAAAACATTATAATGTTATGTGCAAAGATCTAACAGAAGTATATCAGAAAGAAAGAACATCCTCAGTGTACTTAAAAGTGACCAAACTAAAGAAGTAAGTCAAGTCTTAAATTGCAATAGTGAAAAATTCTATGGGAAAATATGAAATGGTAGTGGGAGCAACAAAATAAGATGAAAAGTACCAAGATGAAAAGAACTAGTCAACATTTAACCATTTCAAGAAGTGGTATATCAAAAGTGCTGATGGTACTGAAGACAGAAGTTCAAGTTGCATTGAAAGTATTGGCCAAAACCAAATCTCCAGGAATTAAAGCAATACCAAATGAAATGTGTTAACAAACTCAGGAAACATTGGAAACATTTATTCATCTATGTAAGAGTTTTGAAGATAGCTACTTAGCAAACTGACTAGAAGAGAACCATATTTGTAACCATCCCAAAGAAGGGTGACCCAATAGAATGTTTAAATTGTAGAACAATTCACTAATATATCATGCAAATAGGATTTGTCTGAGGATCATCCAACAAAGGTTGCAGTACATCAAGCTTCTAGAGTTTCAAGTTCAGAAGAGGACATGGAACAAGCTCTATCATTGCTAATGTTGGAAGCCTCTTAATTGAATGTAGAAAATCCTGGAAATGCATTTATTTGTGTTTTATTGATGTTGCAAAATCATTTGGATGGGTGGATAATAATAAGTTCCAGCCTTGAGAAAAATGGGACTTCCATAACACTTCATTTTGTTCATATTGACCTTGCATATGAATCTAGAGGCAGTTGCATGACAGAACAAAGGAAAATGTATTGGTTAACATCAAGAAAAGTCTGAGTCAATATCATATCCTCTCATATTACACATTTTTGTATCATGGCAAGCAGTATCCCTTATTGCTGGAGTTGCTAGATCAGGAGATATGGATGAACAAAATAGTTCCCTATAAATGGTAGAAAGATTGAGATCTGTTAATGTAATTTGCCTTTGCCCCACAACTACTCATGTTGGATACAGCTGCATATTGAGTGAATGCAGCAAAAGTTTGTCTTAATGTCCTACTCTTACCGCTAGTTCTCAACTGTAGCCCCCTTTTGGGGTCAAATGACAATTTCTAAGGGCTCACCAGATTCATAACAGTAGCAAAATTATGGTTATGAAGTAGCAGCGAAAATATTGCTATGGCTGGAAGGTCACGACAACTTGAGGAAATGTATTAAAGCGTTGAGGCATTAAGAAGGTTGAGAGCCACTGCTTGAGTTTATTAGGAATAAATAGCATGCACCCAAGAAAACTACCAAGATCCATAGCTTAAATTATATAAGGAGCTGTAAGGGAGATGTCCAAGTGTATGCTGATGTGGTAGGACATTAACAACTTTATTTCCAACCAGAATATTCCCATATATGATAGGTCGTATCAATTTTGTGACCACGAGTTTGGCATCCATGTTTTTATCTGGACGACAGCTGTTGCTGTATACACATGCTTCTTGGGTAGACTACTTCTGAAGTAAGTTACAGACATTACACAAGTTTCTGGTGTTTTCTTCCTAATGCCATATTTCCTTTGAATATTTAACTAGGATCTCACATTGCAATTAATTGCTAGTTTTCCTTAGTCTCTTACTAAAATTAATGAACCTTTATTTTTTCTTAATTTTTTTTTACTTTTTAAATTTAATATGTACCTATCAAGTGTGTCATAAAGTGTCTTAATTTGGGTTTATCTGATGTCTATACATGATGAGGTGTGGTTAGCAAATAAAGCAAGGGCAATACAACCTTGGACATTGTCTTCAATATATTGTGTCAAGTGGCCCAAATGCTATTTTTTTTGGTGAGGATATCTGTGATCAACTGGCAAACCTAGGATCTATTCAGTTTTTTAGTTTATAGTCATTCTCTTTCCCTTTATAGTTATTAAGCATCTTGAAATAACACTTTTAAGACGTGATGAATTATGTTGCTTTACAAATGTTCAAATATTTTAAGTTGTGGTTTTGGTAGTACAAAATGAACAAAGAACAACAAGATAAATATAAAATAAAATACTATAGTGAAGTAGAAGTTGGACAGTTATAATCACATTTTTATATTTTCTCTGGTAAGGCAAATTGTTAAAAGCAATTAATTGAAAGGTAGAGGTTCATACTCATCCAGAGGCTTTTAAGAAGTGAGATCTGGCTATCTACTTTCAAAAGTCAACAACCTTGACAATTTTATAAAGCAATTTTGCTATGTACACACTGTCACTTAGGAGACTAAATTGACTTAATGATAGAGAACAACAACTGATTTCACATTTAAATGGACACATT
>PVJH01033839.1:0-21181 GCA_004026705.1 Nesogale talazaci | reverse complement strand
AGAAAATACAAGGCGGTTCGGGTTCATCAAGCAAATAGGTGTTGAACATACTGCAAAGAGGTTCACGAGGCCTTGTGATTAGGGTTGACTGCGGACCTCTCTCCCTGAGCCACTACTGCTTTTCACATTAACGCAAACGAATTCTAAAAGGCTCTGGCTGCCCGAAACTTTCAAGACTGCCGTCAGCAAATAAGTCAGGGCCCGTTAAGGGGCATGCTTGGAATACAGCTCGGACGGGCTCAGCTGCCGTGGTTCATCATGCTGGAGAGCACTCTCGGCCACCCGACAGTCAACGGCAGGACTAATCGCTTCATTAGACGGCGTCCAGGGGCGCAGCAGTTGTGAGTCAATTCATTATGCTCTGGAACGTCTCCAAACTTCTCCATCATGCCGCACGCACCCTCCCTGTCTTCTCCTCTCGCGCCTTTCTTTCTCTGTCGGAGCTAACTGGCAAGCTGACTGGATGTCAGGGAGGCTGCCCAGGTTCTCCCACTTTGGAGATGGGAATTCACGCCAGGCTCGATCCCTGTTTTCCTCCCTCTGGGATCATGGCTTATCAACCCCTTCCCCCACTTGCCCACCGTTCCCCCGCTGGACCTGGCTCGTTTCTCCTGCAGCCCTTGCTGTTCCCACCTGGGGCTGCTCGACGGTTCTGGTTCCTCAGCAGAAAGAACGTCGAGTTTACCCGCCAAAGGCCCCAAACTCACGGCAGCCGACTAGCGGAATCTCTTCCCCTCGGAGGGTTGCTGGCGGCTTAGCCAGCCGTACCCCCAACCAGGCCGAGCCTGCCCACGCGGGCTCCTGCTCCGCTGCACGGCCTCTGAAACGAAAAGTTGGCCGTTGGCCTCAGAATGCTGAAAAGACCTGGGAAAAAATCTCATTGGCCCAACCCGAGTCACGTGCCCTCCTCTGAGCCAATCACTGCCACAGCGGGGAGAGGAGTGTTCTGATTGGACGCGCCTGGGTCACGTGACCACCCCATCTGGGGGACCGCGGTGTCGACCGCCCGCTGCTGAGGAGAAGCGGGGCGCTGCTGGTGCTAAGCGGGGCGCTGGGCGCCGCCCCACACCAGCAGCTCCGCTGCACGGTTACCGCAAAGGACGGAGAAATGCCGCCGAAAAACCTACCGCCCTTGCTCAATTCTGAGCCTCGAGCCCGCCTGCTGCTCGGCTTCACACCCAACACGACGGGGCCGGAGAATTCAAGAGCTGCCCCAGCCTTGACGGGGAGGGTTTCCACAGAGCATTCTGCAGGTATATCTACTTTCCTTTATATGTACACACATACATACATAGAAGTAGATAGATGCAAGTATTCTGAAGTAAAAAAAGAATATATTTATAAATCTATCTATATCTACCGTATTTTTCGGACCAGAAGATGCACTTCACCCACCCCACCCCCCAAAAAAGTGGGGGAACAACGAGGGTGCGTCTTATGGTGCGAAGGTGTGGTACTCCAGAGTATTTTAGTATACTGGTACTGTTTGTTTCAGAATATTTTTCTTCTTGTTTTCCTGCTCAAAAAATTGGGTGTCTTATGGTCAGGTGCGTCTTATGGTCCAAAAAATACGGTATGTGTATATTTTACTTCCGAATATTCAAGTGTCAGGAAAAAACGAGACTGATGTACAGCCAGATTTGGGTTTTGAGACTTGGCTGAAATCAATGGAGGCAGGCCACTAAGTAAGGAAAAATCACGCCATATGGGCCTCAGTCCTTCTTAGAACAAAGCTGGCTCTGGGCCTCTGGGTGTAGCAACTAAACAAACGGCAGCGCTTCTTAAAAAAATTAATAATTTCATTGGGAGCTCGCACAGATGTAACAATTCAAAATTCAATGAGATCAAGCAGCGGTGAACAATTCTGCTGCCATCAGGTTCAGAACATTTTCTTTCTTTCTTTTTGTTTGTTTGTTTTTTGGGGAATCACTGCTCTCCGGGGGTGGGAGTAGAAGGCCCAGCCCCACTGCTGGAATTGAACCTCCGTCCCAGTGGGCCGCAGTGCCGCGCACAACCACTACGCCACCGGGGCTCAGCCCCATTTTCTTTCTTTTTGAACTCCTTGATATCAGCTCCCCTTTGTCCCCTCCCTCCCCTGCCAGGAACCCTTACTGTTGCTATATATTATTTATTTCTGTGTCTTATACTAACCAATATATTCATTCACCTACAGTTGTATTATCTGTTCCCCTTGAGTGAGATTATACCGTCATCATTGCTGTCAGCTCCCTTTTCTCCCATGGCAGCCCCTTTTGACTGATAGGGGCTGGTACTGCTGGTCTGTGTCTCCTCCCTTCTTGACTCTGAAGTCTGCACCTTGGAGATGTGTGCTGGGTGCCTTTCTGTGAAAGCCAATCCCCTTTTAAGAGATGAGACTATAACACATCTTTTTAAAAAAAATCATTGTATTGGCGGTCCATGCATCTCTTAGCACAATCCATCCATCCATCCATTGTATGCAAAGGACATTTTGTACATTTGTTGCCATCATCATTCTAAAAACATTTTCTTTTTACTTCAATCCTTGGCATTGACTCTTCATTTCTTCCCTCCCTCATGAACTTTTGTTAATTTATAAATTATTATTATTTTGTCATATCTAATACACGGTCCACTGTCTCCCTTTAGCCACTCCCGGTTGTTCGTACCCCAGGGAGAAGGTATATATATATATATATATATATATATATGTATATCTTTATAATCTGCCCCCCCTTTCTATCTCACCTTCCTCCCACCGTTCTGGTATCACCAATCTCACTGAAGGAATCATCTGTCCTGGATTCCCTGTGTTCTCAGTTCCTTTTCTGTACCAGTGTACATCCTCTGGTCTAGACGGATTTGTAAGGCGATGGTGATAGTGGTGATGGTGGTGGTGGGTGGGGAAAGAAGCATTTAAGAACTAGAGGAAAGTTGCATATTTCGTTGCTGTTACACTATATCCTGGCTGGCTGGCCCCTTCCTGCCCCTTCTTTCTTTTTAAACTCCTTGTTTAATCGCACTTCACTCTTCGGTGCTTTTTACAAACTGGCAGGGGCAACCTTGTGACTAGCAGGTCTCTCGGAGCCCTTTCCCCAGCAGCAGGCGCTGACTTCATGTCCCAGGGTTCCATGGCGGTGGTTCTCATGATGTTTCAAACATCTTCATCTTGCACACTTCAAGAATCAACATCACTTTTCTGGGCACCGTGAAACCAAGAGTCTTGTGGCCCTCCTTACTGGGAAATATGTGTGATGGCAGCCGGCTGGCAGCCACCCATGATATCTCTGAGGTCTGCCCCGTGTCATGGGGAGTGATTCTGATCCCAGCAGCAGAGCCCGAGCTACCTGCCTTCCCTGCTGAGGTCTCAGGCTTATAAGCAAAGCCCTCTCTGACCCTCCAGGCCAGCCATCTGCCAAGTGTCATTGTGGGGCCAGCGGACACCACATGGAACAGAAGACCCTCTCAGTGGCAGCCTGCCCGGATTCCTGACCCACTGAACATGAAAGAGATGGCAAAAGCAGCCTGACAGTTTGAGGATAGTTATGTATCAAGGGTAATTAAAACAGGGCGTCTTTTAAGCTGGTGAGGAAAATCCCGGGCGACTATTGGGCGTGGCCATTGAGAAGTTGGCACCTGTAGGGGACTGCTTGGACTCTCGGTGGTTGGTGCCTTCAGTTGGAGGCACTGACTCTGGGGACAGCAGTCTGGGTTCAAGTCCTGTCCCAGTCATCCGGGTTGCACTGCACAAGTTTCACAAGCACCTGGAGCCTCCACTTTCCCATCTGTAAAACGGAACAAACGATGAACAGAGAGGGCTGTGAGCCAGATGAAAGCTGAACCCCAGACCCTCACCCTCTAAACAGAGGAACCTCTGGCTGGGGCTCCACCAGCGGCTCAGGGCTTCACTTACGTATGCAGCCCTCAACTCGTAATTAGGAACTCTGGTGGCGCTGTGGGCTTCACGTTAGGCTGTGAATCTTGCAAGATCAGTGGTTCAAACCCACTCGTCACTCCTTGGGAGACAGTGGCGATTGTTTGAT
This sequence comes from Nesogale talazaci, assembly GCA_004026705.1. Lineage (NCBI taxonomy): Eukaryota > Metazoa > Chordata > Mammalia > Afrosoricida > Tenrecidae > Nesogale > Nesogale talazaci. Next base: position 17,159 of record PVJH01033839.1, on the reverse strand, counting down.
CCCATAAAGTGGACAGTTTCGGAAACCCTATGTGGGGGTCACTGTGAATCAGAATCGACTGGCAGTGGCCTTGGTTCTCAGTGGGAGTCCCCGAGTATCCCCAGCCAGGAGGAAACCAAGACTGCCAATGTGATCTTGTCTAAAATGAGCCCCTGCGCGGTGAGAGCCCGGAAAGTCACTTTTCTACTTCATCAGACTGCCCGCTCACACCAGCGTTGCAGACCCCGTGGAGCAGGGAGCTGGAGGGCAGCACCGACCCACTCAATGCAGCCGCTCCCCCAGCAACAAGAGGCTGTTGTTTTCTGTTTTCCCAGAACTTCACTGAGGTGCAGAAATGTGCCTGAGGTCATTCAGCTGGTGGGCAGTGGACCCCAGAAGCCTGTATGGTGCGCACGGGGCCAGGTTCCTGGGCAGGATGCAATGTCACCTCTGGCCTCCCCAGTAGCTTCTCTCTCTGCCGTTTCCTGCAAGGCAGGGACAAGGCTGTGCCGTGGCCTCAGGTGGGAACGTGGCTACCATCAGGTGGTCTGAGCTACCACCTCGGGCTGCCCCCAGCAGTGCTGGAGAGTGTTGTGGGGAGAAGGGTGCTGGGTGCTGGGCTGTGATGCTGAGTGGCACCTGCATCACACAGACAGCGAGGTTGATGATGACTGCCTAGTACCTAGGTGCACTGACCACATGAATGGACAGCAGGTTCCCCTTCCCCAGGCTGTTCTGGCGGTTGAGGGCTGTGGCTCTGCTGGGCTGGGAGCTCTGGCATCAGAAGCTGCATGCAGCCACATTGATGGGGCACAGGGCTTAGCCACACGACAATGGTGGCCGTTGAGTCGATTCCTGCAGTGACCGAATAAGAGAACCAGATAGGAAGAGCTATTGAGGAGTGTGGCGAATCCTATTTGGCTAAACTTTTCTTGTGATCCTCTTTGGGTAATCCCTGAATGTCAAGACAGATTAAAAGGGAAAAAAATCATACCCATAGTGAAATAGATCAACCACCCCATACTGTTTCCAAGTCACAGTGACCCCGGCACAAACCTTCCCATATGCTAGAGCCTCTAATTAGGTTTACAGTGAGAATCAATTCATGTGTCATGAAATTGTAAAAGACTATGTTCTGTGACTGGAACTTCCCATTCTTCTTAGCTTGATTGAAATCGTGGGTTTTTGAAAAGATGCTATTTATACTCTAAGACAATGGAGCTTTCAAAAGGATTCTGACTCTTAAGTCTTCATATGCAATTTCTAAGCAAGTGGAAATTTTCATAATGAATGTGTTTTTTTGGCTCCCCACCACCAACCAGATTCGGCAGTGTCTCTTTTCCCCTTGGTGAGAACCTCAGGTCCTTGCCAAAGTATGTATCACATAATTGCTTTCATGTTCAGACTCGGCGAGAGTGTGTTGTAAATGGCTGGGACACAGATGTGACAATTCTATTAGACTCCGGTTCTTGCATGATTGACCTTGCAAATTGAATTCTGAGAGGTTAGCCCTTCTGCCTGGCTGCTGGATTCCACGTTCTCAGTTTGGGGAGAGGCCCGGGAAGGGGCAGACCGGAATTGCTGGCCATGGGTCTGTCCAGCAGGACATTTGCTTGAAGTGGCTTGGGCTGCCCTCCTCTGAAGTCCATGTTGGCACCATCCTTAGCTCTCAACAGCGGGCCAGCAATCATGATGGATACGTTCTTGCCTGCCTGGTTCTTAGCTGCTCTATCAAGGTGACAATGTGATTGTTAATATTCCATCTTTAGGCCCAAGGTTTATTTTTAGGTTGGGAATTAGCTAGTCTTCTCAGAGAGAGCATCACAAAAGGTTAGGGCCGGGGCCTTCACCCAGCCCCACAGTGAACTTCCCAGCACACTGATGCCCATGCGCTGGCCTTTTGGGGTGCAGGAAACACCACAGATCTTGGTCCACATGTTGGTTACTTGATTTAGACAGGAAGGTCAATTGAAAAGAATTGCTATAAGAATCATCAAATACTTTCTTTAAACAAAAGTATCAAAGTGGGAAGTTATTATTTCTGAACATAGCCTCCAGCTAGGCCTACCTACTTCTGAGGGTGGTGTTTCCAGCCCTCTGACCCTCCCCTATCCAAAGACTTCTCTGCTTTTCAATCCCACTCTACGTCTAAGAGGTAGTTTTGGCCTTCTTAAGGGGCTCAAATCTTATTCCTTTTCAATGTCCTTTGAGTTTGAGGAACGAAAGAAGGCTGGAAGGGCATGATCAGGGCTGTAAGATGGAATGGTACAAGGTTTCCCAAAGATACTCTCGTAGCACAGCCTTTACCACTTCCCAAGAGTGAGCAGGTATGTTTTTGTAATAAACTAAATAAAAAACCAACTTCCCTGGCTTTTTTCTCACCAGCACACTTGTCCATTTTTTTTGGCATCACTGCCCTCTGGTGGGAGTGGGAGGCCCAGCCTTGCTCCTGGAGAGCTGCTGCTGGATTTGAATCGCCAACCCAGTGGGCCGCAGTCCCACACTCAACCACTACGCTGCCGGGGTTCAGCCCTACTTGTCTATTTAAAAAAAATGTCTTTCTCATAAACCCTGTGTGGTCACACTGTATCTTTCGAGCAGCCTATCAGGTTATCCCTTGGGAATCCTCTCAACACAGTCGCCATAACCTGCGGAGCCTGGTCTCCACGCCTGGATGGCAAATGGGCCAGCATTTCTCCTTGGCAGCACTGTTTTGATTGGGCCTTATATGGATGGCACTCTCACAAGACTAAGACAAGTGCATTACTGGGAGGGTTCCTGGTTTCGGCCTATTCATGAGCACAGGCATATGTGGACAGGAACTTGAGTAGGAATACTTTTCAACTTCCCTTTGTGTAGCTACACAATTCTATGCCTTACACATAAGGTGAAGGAATCCTGGTGGGGCAGTGGTTCAGTGCTTGGATTTGAACCAAAAGGTTGGTCGGAGCCTGCCTAGGTCAGCATAGGACTGCAGACCTCAGGGTCGGAGGTTGCAGCCCACCGGCCAGTCCACAGGAGGAAGATCAAGTTGTCTGCTCCTGGGAAGATTGACCCAGCCTCAGAGTCTCTGCAGAGGGTCGCTGGGAGTTGGGCTCAAGTAAATGGCAGTGGTTTGGGTTTAGGGGTTCTGCAGGAGAAAGACCTGCTTCGGTAAAGATCACAGCCAAGAAAACCTGAGGGGGCACGAGGACAGAGGACTCGATGGCACCCAGTGGCCACCACCACAGGGATGATTTGTGCCCTGGGCTCTCTGTTCTGCTTCAACAATAAAGTACTTATCTGCAGGCCCTGGGCCAGAGGTTCTGAGTGGATAAAAGCCTTGGTATTGGTAGATATATTTTTAGAAACTTGCCACAAAGAACCCATGGTCTGGACAGAGGCAGGAGTCAGGCACGGGAAACCTTCAGAAGCGCGGGAGAGAACCGTGACACCCAGGGCAAGGGTACGGGGAGGAAGGACAGTGAGTTGTAACGTTTATTATTTCAGTGCTGCTGTCGGACTTCCCGGATCCCCTCTTCCCTTTGGGGTTAGCCCCAAGCCCAAGCCTGAATGGTTAGAATGGACATAGCCAGTGCACCCCAACTTCCTGTGGATAAGCAGTAGGACTGAGGCGCCAACTCTGTTCTTGGTCACCCATTGTGGCTGCATCAGAACCTGGCTGACACAGGCTCTTACCATGGGCCCTACATGATGGGGAGGGTTCCTCCTATCACCCAAGAGATGGGGAGGGGAGCCTGTGTGCCACAGATGCTGTGTGTGAGGTCACCCTCAGAGAAGGGGAGGACAGGGCCACCTTGGTGAGAGAAGAGATCAATGTGTGATGAGAGATTGCTCGGTGCTGGGATCCTGGTGAGATGAAGTGGTTTCCACCCTGTCCTTTCATACGTTTTCTGGTCTCTGAGGCCCTCCCTTTCCAGCAGCAGCAGTGCTGCTCTGTGTACATTGCACCCAGGGAAGTTTTATGAGAACCGGTGGAAAACGAGAGTGTGTGAGCGAGCAAGTGAGAGAAATACACACACACACACACACACATATATGTATATATATATGCAGGTGTGTATGATCTTCCTCCAGGGCCCACCAGAAGGTTGACTGTCCAGGGCAGAACGAGGTGCAGACTCAGAGGAGGAACCAGAGAGAGGAGACGTGGTGATGGTTGGGGGTGGTCTGAGCATGGGGTCCTGGCTTTTGGGCTGAGCTTTTGTAGGAGGCTGAGTCCTGGGCCTCTTCTTGGAATGAAGATCAAGGGCACCCTGTTTGTTGTCTTTTGTTTGAGAGGGAGGCTGGGTCGGTTGTAAGAACAGCCTCGCTCAGCTAGGGAGGCTGTAGCTTCTAGTAACAAGATCCACACTGTGGCACACTGACGAGTACAACATCCGACGTACCCTCTGACGCAGTGGCTGGGACAGAATTAACTGGCATCCAGGGGATTTTGACGCACAGGAGCCCTGCGGGACAGAGTAGAATTGCTCTCTGGGGCTTCCGAGGCTGTAAAGTCTACGTGCGCTGAGTCTTTCATCTTTCATCCTCCAGTGACTGCTCACTTTGGTCTACCAAACTTGCAGTTAGCAGCCATAGGTGTGACCCTCGGAGAATGGTTTACAGTGTGCAAGGGTATGCAGGCTTGAATCCTTTTAACAGACTTCCCCAATCTGTATGCTGAGCAGAGTCCAAGAAGCTAGATTTACATGAAGAAGAATGTGGCAGCCATCCACAACCGTCAGGCCCCTGCCACTCCTCTCCGTAGCCAGTAGTCAAGTCTCTTCCCTGTCTTCAGCCACATGGCCTCTTGGCCTCTGCCCTGGACCAGGAAGCCCGCCTGTGACTGTACCTCACAGTCTCATAACCTTTCTCCTGCTCCTCTGTCCTGTCTCATGGTCTCCTTGCCTCATCTCTGGTCTTGCCCTGGCTCTGCCCCAGGATCTCTGTGGCACCGCCTGTGGTGCGTCTGGCCTTGGTTTTGCCATTTCAGACAGAGATCTTAAGCGTGTCCCACTGCTAGCTCATCTTCTGATGGTTCTGCGACTTGTCTCTGTTTTCCTGTGCATGCAGGAATGTTTATTGTCTCCCAGTAGACCATACTCCCAAAGAAACAAAAGATAGTAACTTGAGTCACACCTTCTTCTAAGGTGGGGACTCAGACTGCATCCTATCTAGGGCAGTTACACAATCTCTTGTCAACTTGAGTGAAGTCTAGCCTGTCAATCAGGTCATAGCCAATGAGGGCTCTGTGTGGGCATGGCCTTCTTCTGAGGATTCTGGGAACTCCTGTGCTCCTCCCTGGAGGTGGGACACCCTCCCTGTGAGACCTTGCTGTTGACAAGCCACATGGAGACACATGGATGGAGGAGTCAGAGCCCTGGAGGGGGAGGAGCCACCTGGAGACCCATGACAGTGAGATGCTCCCACTGCCACTGGAGCTATAAGACTTTCCACCCACCAGCCTGTGACCTTCCTGCACTCAGTGTCATTGCATGGCTGTGTGCATCTAAAGAGGAATTTATGGACTAGTAGTGACAGATGGGTTAATATAAGACTTATGGACTGGATCTGGACTGGGCTTGGATGTTTTCTTAATATACAATTACTCTTTGATATTAAACTCTCTCTTACACACATATAATTGTCCCTGGATTTGTTTCTCTAGCCACCCCAGACTAATACACTACCTGAATCCTGTACCTGAGAACTCCCTCCAGAATGGGATGATAACCAAAGACATCGCTCACTGCCACGGAGCCAAGGCCACTCCGAGTGACCTGGTAGGACAGGGCGGAACTCTCCCTGAGTGTTTCCGAGGCTGCAATTCATGAGAGGAGTAAAAGCACCTGTCTTTCTCCTGAGGAGTAGCTGGGGGTTTCAAACTGCTGGCTTTGTGGATTGCAGCCTACTTCATAACCCAATAGGCCATCAGAGCTCTTAACCACATGCATAGAGGCTAGACTTTCTAGCACCTCAAAGAGAAGGGCGTGGCTAGAAGGGGCATAGTAAGTAATTGACACTATCTCGGTCTCCTTGGGTTGACACCAGCTTGCTTCCACCCAGCGGCAGTGGCAGAGTTCACCAGGGGCAATAGCAGCAGGCCTGGGGGTGCCACTTCTCTGGGGTTCTTGACCAGATCTTTATGCTCACAAAGATCTTCATGCCACAGTCAAGCCATCACATCCGCACACACCAGTCTGCCCACAGTGGATTGTGTGTGCGTGTTGGGGAGGCATCTGTGCCTTGAGAAGCCTTAAGTAAGCAGTCCTCCCTTCTCTTACCGGGAAACCCAGAAAGAGCCACAGGAGCTCAGCACCCTACCCCATTCCTTGCCCAATTCCTCACCTAAAGCTGCCTCATGCATGGCCTAGCTACCAACGCAGGCTGGGAAGCAGGTAGCTAGAGTCTAAAAAAAAAAAAAAAAGGAAAGTCTTTTCCTTCCCTCTTGACATGATTTCACACTTAAAGTTACAAGAACAGTGTGAACAATTCACAGAGATCCTCCACCCGAATATTTTCTCTATCCTTTCCTACACACATATAGATATGTAGCTGGATACATAGACATATCTATTTTCTTATTTAAGAGTCATCCTGTCCCTTTATCCCTAAATCCTCCATTGTGTATTTTCTGAAAACAAGGGCATTCTCTTACATAACCACAGCACAATGATCAAAATCCGGAAATTAGCACGGAGACAATACAGTTATGTAATCTGCCAGCCTTCTGCAGATTTTGCCAATTGTACAAACCCAAGCTCAGACTCACGGCTGTCAGCTGTCTGGTCTCCTTGGCACCCTGTACTCTGGGTCTCACTCTCGGTCTTCCCTGCAGAGGGCAGACCAGCTCTGCTCACCCGCCTGTCCAGGCTTGGGTTTGAGTGATGGTTTCTGTGTTCAGACTCAGCTCAGACCTTTGGGCAGCTGATAGGACTCTTTTAGGGTGCTTTATGGTGCATGAAACCACCAGCTACTCCATGGGAAAAAGACAGGGTTTTCTACTCCCTTAAAGAAGCTTGGTCTCGGACACCCACAGGGGTGGCTCTCCCTACCCTCTAGGCCACTCCCTTAGAGTGGCTGATGGATTCGATCCGCTGATTTTGTGGATGGCAGCCCAAACACATAACCACTGTGCCAGCTGGGCTCCTTTCTCGCCTGTTGAGCTTCTCCTTAATCTTGGCTCCAGGAGGAAAGGGCTCTTCAGGAAGAAGCAGACCCCTGACTCTCACTGTGTTCCCGCCCCTGGGGGAAGGCGCCCTAGAACCCAGAGAGCAGAGGGTGGCAGCCCTGCCCTCACTGAGCTTTCTGCCCAGTGGGAGAGACCAGCGAAACCAGCCAGCCGCTGCAGTCAGCTCAGACTCACAGGGACCCCTCCACGTGCATTCGGAAAGAACGTGTGGCTGATTTTTCTGAAGTCTACTGCCAGGCCTTTCTTCCGAGGGCCTTCAGGTGGTCTCACCCCCCAAACCATTCAGTTAGCAGCCCTGGGCGCTAACCTTTGCCCCACCCAGGCACTCAGAAGTTAGGGAAGAGGGCAAGTATTCCTTGTTTAGCTACTTTGTGCCTCAGCTAATCCGTGAGGCCAGCTCAGTTCCTCTGATCATGGCTTTGAGGGAACTTTAGGGAGCCCTAGTGGTGCACTGGGCAACTAATTGAAAGGCCGCTGGTTCGAGCCCACCAACCTCTCCACGGGAGAAAGACGAGAAGGACGACGCGCCCTGCTCCTGTCAAGATGGACAGCCTCAGAGTAGTTCGAGCCTGGCTCGGGGTCTCAGTGAGTTGGAACCCATGGAATCGGGGAGGCTCACTGTAGGAGCACAGTAGCTGAGATCTCGGTTGCTAGTCAAAAGGTGGGGAGTTGGCACCTACCAGCTTCCTAAGGGAGAAAGAGGAGGCCGTCTGCTTCCATGAAGGTAGACCGCCTTGGGAACCCTCTGGGGCAGCCACACTCAGCCGACAGGGTCCTCGTGGGCTAGACCCGATGCGCCAGCCGTCTGCAGCATTGCGTTTGCTCAGTGTGAGCCAGAGAACCACTCAGAGTTTTCTCCAACTTCTGAGTCCACCCAACCTCACCGGAGTGTGTGTGTGTGTTTTTTTTTAAAGCATCTGAAATATTTTCCATATCAAGTGTTTCAAGGACCTAATTATGAACTTCATTATAATTGTTCATTAGTTATATTTTGTTCAATTACTTTAACACGTTGCCAAATGGAACACAAAGCCGGCAATTAGAATTATGTAATTGTAATGAGATGCTCAAATTGGGTGACAGAACATGATCGCTGCTTGCATACTTTTCCCTCAGAGGAAGACGCTGCAAAGGTGGTGGCTGGCCCACGGTCGCCTCCTCAGCTTCACCAGAGGCACAGGGAGCAGTCCCGGTGCCACTCAGGCGTGCACAGCTCATGAAATGTCATCCCGTCGTCTCCCTGAGGAGGATGCTACGCTCTCCCCCTCTCGACAGCAAGTGACAGCAAGGCACAAGTTTGGGTGACCTGCCCAAGGTTACTGCCGGGAGGTACAGGAGATGGGTTCAGACCTAAGCATTGCTCCAGCATCCGTTGTCCTGACTGGTCCTTCGTCACGTCGATGTAGTGGGTCTCAGAGAAAAAAAATGTGTCTTAAAAATGCAATGGCTTTATCTGGCAGGAGGTGATCAGCGAGGAGAACACGGCAGTACATTTTATGCATTTCATGATGAATATTTGTCTTAGTTCTCTAGTGCTGCCATAATAGGAATGCAACTAAAGTGGGCGGCTTTCATCCACAGATCTCTATTCTTCCACAGTTTAGGAGGCTTGAAATTCAAACTCGAGGTACAAATGCCAGGAGAAAGCACTCTCTTTTGTCGACTCTGGGGGAAGGACAGTCTTGACATCAACCTTCCCCTGGGTCTAGGGAGTTCCCAGCACAGGGACCCTGGCTCCACAGTCCGTACTCCATCCCCGGCTCTTCTTTCTTGGTTGTCTTGCTCACTTACTGAACCTTCTTTAGGTCCCAACGGAGAGTGCCTCAGGCTGACAGCACCATAATGTAATTATAACATTACATCAGGCCACAAAGTGGAGGAGAAACGTATGATACTGAGAATCATGGCCCTGCCAAGCTAATACCTATTCAATCCATCAAGATATCTGAATGCACTTGAAATTTTTTTTAATGTGGTAAACATTTGTGCAACAGAAGAGCTGCCAATGAACAATCTTCACAAGCATGGCTCAGTGACGTCATCATCCCAGTTCAGTTCTGCTGCTCACCCATCTCCAGGTTGCGTTTTCCCACCGTACTTGACAGAACCCAGTGCCTGATAGCTGCATGTATTTTTTAAAAAAGGAAACAAAAAATCCCCAAGCAAAACAAAACGCTGGTTGGCACTGAGTTGGCAGAAGGGAATCTCCTGTGGGCGGGGGAGAACTGCTGGTAGCACATCATGCAGCCATCTTTCCGAGCTGCTCTGGCAGATTTAACCCCCAGCCTCTGGCCATCGTGACACCACCACCTCGAACCCTGAACGTACTTCAGAGGTAGGAATATGAAGGCAGCTTCCTTAGAGTTTGTCAGTCTAGCCACAATTCTGATGGGACAGAAGCCCCATGGACTGGCTGAGGTCCCCTGTCCACAGCATTGATGGGATTCCATTAAGTCAGATACCCATTTGTGGAGCCTTGAGAAACTGGCCGGACTCAGACGAGGACCCAGGACCTCACTCTGTGTCCTCAGCACCCTCCTCACCCACAGGGGGTGCTGCGTGCATCTTCTGCCTGGCAACGTGGCTGCCACCCTGGAGGTTGGTATCTGCCGGTTCTTCCCCGACTGGTCTGCGAAGTCCCTTCCTGTGTGGCCACACACTCTCCATCTCTCTGTCTCTCCACCCCTCAGCCTCCCTGGCCAGCCCTCTGCCTCTCTTTGTCTGTTCCCTCTCGTCTCCCTGTCACTCACTTTCTAGGTTTGCCTTTTTGTCTCCCACTCTCTGTCTCTCTCAAGTCTGGCTGTCTCACACATTTGGCCCCTCCTACTCCCTTCCATTTTCTCTGTCACCATATCTGTTTCCCTTTTTCATCCTCTCTGTCTGCATTTGTCTCTCTCTGGTTCTTTCCTCCATTCATGATTTCCCTCTCTGTCTGTCTGTCTCTCCCTCCAGCTCTCCTCGCAGTGTTCATCTGGGCTCCGTGCTGGGAGCCCCTGCCAGACGGTGGGGCTGATATGAGTTAATATTTTGAGGGTGTTAATGAGGCAGAGCTGATTCTTAATCATGATGAGAGGCAATAAAACCTCCTCTGGACCAGCCAAGCTACCTGGCCTCCCACACCGTGTGGGAGCCAGCATGGGCCTGGCAGACGGACCAGCACCTCCAGCACAAGGGAGTTGATGGATGGCACGTGCAGAGTCACAGAGCTCAGCCGGCAGAGCCTGGCGGGTCTGTGCGGTTGTTGGGTGTTGGTAGTGTAGCGCCTCATAGGTAGGGTCAGGTAGAACCGCGCCAGAGTGGTTCCTGGGCTGCGGTCATCTTTATAGGAGCAGATCTCCAAATCTTTTCTCCATGGAGCAGCTGGGACACTTGAACCATTGACCTCTGGGTTAGCAACCTAGCTTTTAACTATCACACCACCAGGGCTCCATGGACAGAACCATGTACCTGACGGGTGGCACCAGCGGATTTCAGCTGGCAGGGATTTGTTGAAGTTTCAATAACAGAGTCCAGAAGTGGGTAGAAGAGGGCAGCCCAGACAGAGAAGCTCAGCCAGAGGGTGTGGGGGCCACTAGCCCAGCACCCCACACTTCTGTTCACCAGCGTCAGAGGGGCTGCCAGCCATAGAATACCTTCTCTCGGTCTGTGCCTTAAGACCATGCCAAAAAAGCCTAACCCGTTGCTGTCAAGTTAATCCCAAGTCAAAGCGACCCTGCAGGACACAGACCCACCAGCAGGCAGCATCCTTATGGAAGCTTTCTCCTGCAGAGCGGCTGATGGGGTTCCAACAGCGACTTTTTGGGAGGCGGTCGATGGCTTTAACCACTGCACCACTGGGACTCTGTCCTATAGGGTCAGGTGACAGGTGGAATCAACTCAACAGCAACACAGACTCAAAACCAAGTGGACACGTGCCTGGCTGTTCAAGGTTGCTGTGTGGATTAAATGACAGAACACAGGGCAAGCAGCCAGCAGTATTTGTGATGGAGTGCAAGGGTGTCGGGTGTGTGTCCTAAGAGTGGGCTCTCGCTTTTGTTATTTTCATATTACCAGGGGGCCTGCGGTACTGTCGCAGGCGGACAGTGGACAGTGAGGCGAAGACGCGGACAGTGAGGCATTCCCTAAATATACATAGGGTGGGTGTTTCACGAGACAGGTCATCTCCCACAGTCATTCCCTTTTCTACAACCTAGATGTATTTTTACTCCATCCCACTGTGCTTTCCTGAAAACCTGATGGACCTGGGGATACTCTGGGCTGTGCCCCAGGATTGTCCCAGGATTCCTTGGCAGTGTTGGGACCCCTCTGAACGCAGAGGCCTCATCTGCACAGGTATCAACTGGTGTCTTCTCTAGTGCTGCTAAAACAGAAATTCCACAAGGGGGGTGACTTTAACAAACAGAACTATATTCTTTCACAATTTAGGAGGTGAGAAGTCTACTGTGTTAGTCTGGGTTGACTAGAGAAACAAATTCAGAGACATATGTAGAAGAAAGAGTTTAATATAAAAGAGAGCAATTGTATGTTGAGAAAATACCCCAGCCCTATCCAGATCAAGTCCATAAGTCCATATGTCCAATACCAGTCTATAAATTCCTCTTCAGACTCAACAAAACATGCAATGATGCCGAATGCAGGAAGATCACAGGCTAGTAGATAGGATGTAGTCTTGTGGATCCAGTGGTGGTGGAAGCACCTCAGTCTCCCTATGGCTCCTCTTGCTCCCAGACTCTGGCTGCATTAGCATAGCTCCATGTGGCATGTCAGTAGGAGCGTGTCACAGAGAGATGAAGCAGAGAGAGAGTGGATCTGACTTCCAGTGAGCTATTTCTCTCTTTGGTGCCTGTAAATGAGGTCTGAATGACTGACAGGCTAGACTCAGCCCCTTCCTCAAGTTGACAGTAGATTATATAACTGCCACATCCCCAATCAGAGTGTTGGCCACAGGGAAAACTTTCTTTCTCTGTGAGTTTCTTTCAGCATCTGTGTCCCTTGGTGATGTCCATATGTCTTGGCATCAGTTTTCTCCTGGGTCTAGGTGCTTCTCATTGCAGGGACTCTGGATTCTAGTGACACGCTTCACTCCTGGCTCTTCTTAATGGTATCTTAGTTCCTTTGATCCATGCTCACATGTTTACTCTTTTTTATGTCTCATGAGAAACCAACTCAAGAAGACATCCCAACCCGGTCCAGATCAAGTCCATAAGTCCAATTAATATTGTCAATATGTCAATACTAGTCCATAAATTCCTCTTCAGACTTACACAGTCATGCAAAAATGCCGAATGCAGGATGATCACAGGCCAGTAGGTGGAAAGTCTTGTGGATCCTGTGGTGGAAGCATCTCAGCACTGGCCTGGGTCTCCTTGTGACATCTCCAGCTCCAAGACTGGCTTTATCCGCGTAGCTGATAAATCATAGATTGTATCCTGCCTCATGAACCTAACCACCTCTAATCCCGCCTCATTGATATCACATCATTGGGTGCGGTCAGGTTCGTTCTGAAACTAACCCTATGTGACCCTATGTACCACAGAACCAAACCCCACCTGGTGTTTGAAATAGCAGTGCCATAGCCCACACAGTGACAGGGGTGGATTGATCTCATAGACAGGAAGATTGACAGCTAAGAGAATGACAATAGCAGCTCATGAAATGGAGCCTGATTACATCTGGTGGCAAAATAGAAGAGAATCACATCAGGCAACAGAATGGATGATGATTCTATCAGTTCACAAGTGGAAGCATGGATTATGCCATACTGAGAATCATGCCTAATCAAGTTGACATAATTAGGGAAGACACAATTCAATCCAATACACCAGGAATTTCTGGGTCAGGCCCCCAGGACTTGTCAATTCCAAGGAGGTACCCTTCTCCCCAGTTTACGCAGCCCCCCAAGCTTAGAGTTCAACCCCCATGACTGCTTGGACCACTTCCAGTGGGTGTGGATGTGGAGAACATGAGCACCACCACTTTTCTGCAGTGGAGGAATATCACCTAATGGAGACAGTCCAGGAAGTCTTCCAGAAGGCTTCATGTCAGACTCCCTCTGGGAGAAAGGCTGGGTTTTCTGCTCCTGTACACAGGGGCCGTCTTGGAAACCCATAGGAGGTCACTATGTGTCAGCATGGACTCTGTGGCAGTGACTTTGGTTTCTTTAATTTGTGAGGCTGGAGTGATCTGGAAAGCTGCCTCTTGGAAGGGGGAAAGGTAGAGGCTTCAGAATATGGCTTTGCCCCTGGGAAGGGAGGGAAAGTGGAACCCGAGGTTAAGTCTGATCTCAATGGAGACTCCTGACAGTGGTGCCGACGGGAGAATGGAGAACACTGCCCGGGAGGGAGGTTTGTTTATACCTCTGAAGCCATACAGAACAGGCTCAGGTACCCTCTGGTGACAAAGCCCAATCTCCCACCAGCAGGCCAAGGAGCCATGGTCCTGGGGTCCAGTCCAGTATCTCCAGCAGAGCCGGGCTGCCAGAGCAGAAGTGGGCCTGCCACCGGACTAGAACCTAGGGAAGTCAGGACAGGCTGGAAGATTTGGAGGCAGGCCTGGAAATGGGGGACAAAGGGAGATGTCTGAGGAAGGTTTCTGTGGGGCATCCACCTGTTTGCTGTGATCCAGGAATGTGGCCATGCCTTGCGGCGGGTCTGGATTTCCTTTTGGTGAATGGATAGTGTCCCTACAAGCATAAAGGAGTTGACAATAGACAAAAGCGTGTGCGAGCTCATGTTAAGGTTTATATGTGCTCCCTAGTGTGTTAGTCTGGGTAGACTAGAGACACAAATTCATAGATGGTCATGTGAGTATAAGAGCAATTGTATATTGAGAAAACATCCCAGCCCCGTCCAGATCAAGTCCATAAGTTCTCTATTAGCCCATATGTCGATACTAGTCTATTAATTCCTCTTCAGACTCATGCAGCCTTGCAATGAGTCCGGATGTAGGAAGATCCCAGGTCAGTGGTGGAAAGTCTCGTGGATGTAGTGGCGGTGGAAGCATCTCAGTGCCAATGTAGGTCTCTGCGTGGCTCCTCCAGTGCCAGGGCTCTGGCTCTCATCAGCATAGCTCCACGTGGCTTGTCAGCAGGCATGTCTCCCAGCTGCAGAGTCAAGCAGAGAATGGACCTGGCTCCCAGTCAGTATTTATCTCCTTTGCACCTCCAAAGGTGCGACCTCTCTGTGACATGGTTGACAGGTAGACTCCACCCTTCACAAGTTGACAGCAGATTCTGTAACTGCCACACCGGGGGATCTGATTTGGCTTGCGGGTACTTATCTTTCTATGAGTTGGCCTGGGCAGGTGGATGGCCAGGGTTTTATTCGGAGTCTCAAGTTTCAGAGCTTTTCGAATCATTCCCCCTCCCTGGTCCTAGTCTCTTCACCCGACAGGTTGGGACTCAGACAGCTCTCAGGGGGATATGGTGAAGGGCTAAGGGCAGGCAAAAGCCAAACTTATGTAGCGTAATCTGTGACTCAACAGCCGGTATATCGCAAGAATTTCATTTTAAAAAAAATAGCAGGAAGCATCACAATCACGGCTTCCTAAGGATTCCTCTCGCACAGATCGGTGATCTGACTAAAGGCTCTACTCTGTGGTGAAGGCCACGCCACTCAGTGATGTGAAGACACTCTCGTGGTCGTGAGATGACCACTGTGGCTCCAGCCATCATGTGGAAAGCAGGGCAGGGGCCTATTCCTTTTTGCAGTTAGGCAAAGACACATTTATGCCCAGGCTGTCATCCGGGTCTCTTCGACTGTCTATTTGTTGGGAGTATCTTGACAAAACATCTGGGAAAACAAGTCTTTCTCTTTCCTGCTCCTTGGAGAAAAGAAGCCCTGGTGGCCCACTGGGTTCAGTACCGCATGGCTACCCACAAGGCCAGTGGTCCCAACTCACCAGCCGTGCCATCAGAGAAAGGAGGGGCTCTGCTCCTGCTACGATAGACTCAGATAGACTCACTGCCTTGGAAACTCTATGAGGCAGGGCTCTGCCCTGCAGGGGTGCTATGACTGGAGTGGATTCAGCATCAAGGGTGGGGGTTGGGTTTTGTTTTGGCCTCTTGTAGAGTGAGGAGGCAAAGGAGGAAGGCACGGGAATGGCTGTTGGAGAAGCTGGCAAGTCACAGCTGCCAGGACTACAGCCGGGTCTGTGGTGTGGGAAGGAGGGGCAGCCCCACAAGACAGCCCTCCTCCCTGGCGGTTTCTCGTTCTCTGTATTTGAGCCTCCTCCTCTGAGGGGCTAGCCCTTCACTCTGGAGGTGGGATTACATTAAAAACCAGATGCATGGGGCTGAGCCCCGGTGGCGTCATGGTTGTGTGCGGGACTGCGGCCCACTGGGACGGAGGGTCAATTCCAGCAGTGGGGCTGGGCCTCCTACTGCCACCACCAGAGAGCAGTGATGGCCACCCAAAAACAAACAAACAAACAAACAAACAAACAAACAAACAAACCAGATGCGTGGCCCTGTGCAAATGACTGTCTGGCGATTGCTCCAGATCTTCATTTTCCTACGAGTCGTTCCCCTTTCACGGCTCCTGCCCTTGGAATAAATGGAAACAGCTTCTGACTGACTGATGAGAGGGATCCTCCCATCATTCAGTCTACAGATATTTATCGAGTGTCTATCATGCACCCGGTTTCCGAAGGACGGGGCTCCTATTCCAGTCGAGCTGCTACACATCGACAAGGAAACGAAGGCATCAGCTCAGGCCGAGAGTGATACTCGCTCTGCAGGTACCTGGCTGAGAGGGGGAAGGGCTTCTGAGGTGGAGCGAGGAGGGTGTCCGCAGAAGCCCCTCTGAGGAGAGGGGGTCCATCAGGAGAGACATGAGATGACAAACAGTCACCCCAACTGATGCTCTGACAAGGGAGGGTCGAGGCACAGGGAATGTTCTCGGAAGGTGCTGTGGAGTCGGCTCTGACCCAGGTACAACGGATCAAAACCCCACCTGGTCCTGTGCCATCCCCACAGCTGCCACCAGGTTTGAGCCTCTGGTCGCCATCACCATTTCAGCCTGTGATAGTGACATCATTTGGGGTCAGCGTAAGACTATTAAGGGTGAAGGGTGGAGTTTAGCCTGTCAATCAGGTTGCAGCTTGATGACTTTATTTGGAGGCACGGGTGGAGATAAATGGGTTATTTGAGGACATATACCCACACTCTCCCTGGGAGACATGTCTGTTGACAAGCCACATGGAGCTACATTGATGGAGCCAGGGCCCTGGAGGAGGAAGAGCCGTGTGGAGATTCCTGCCAGCACTGAGATGCTTCTACCACCACTGCATCCACAAGACTTTCCACCCGCTGACTTGTGGTCTTCCTGCATTTGACGTCATTGCATGTGTTGAGTGAGTCTGAAGAGGAATTTCTAGACCGGTATTGGACATATGGGCTAATATCGGACTTATGAACTTGATCTGGACTGGGCTGGAATGTTTTCTCAATACTCAATTGCTGTTTATATAAAGCTCTTTATTATAAGTGTCTATGAATTTGTTTTGCTAGTTTACTTGGACTAACACACCATCCATCTGTCTCATCAAAAATTGTCTTCTTTTTCATTGCTCCTCTGTTTTAGCAAGCAAGGCTTCAGGGACAGGTCTCTCCAGATGACGAGTCCAAACCATGTGAGACAAAGTGGCCATTCTTGCTTCTAAGGAGCTTTCTGGTTAGATTTTTCCCAGCACAGATTTCAGTTCATCGCATGCTCAGTATTCTTTCTGAACACTGTCTTTCAAAGGCTTCAGTCCAGGTTCAGTTTTCCTTATTCATGATCCAGCTTGTGCACGCTTAGGAGGCCATCAGAAACACCAGGCCTTGAGTAGGCCCAGCTTTGTCCGAAAAGTCACGTCTTTGCTTGTAGAGAGGTCTTGTGCTGCACATTGGCCCAGTGTAATGTGTCCTTTGAGTTCTGGGCTGCTGCGTCCGTGGGCACAGGAAACTCGGCGGCGGTGGGGAAGAGTTCGCACCCTTGAGGGCCAGGTGCCTGCAGGGGAAGTAGGG
>PVJH01033838.1:0-21198 GCA_004026705.1 Nesogale talazaci | reverse complement strand
GTACAAGAGGAATGGAACATTAAGAAAGCATCCCAACCCAGTCCAGTTCAAAGTTATAAGTCTGATATTAGCCCATATGTCCGATATCAGTCTATAAATTCTCCTTCTGACTTACAAAGTACGTGTGATGACACCAGGGCAATCACAGGCCAGTGGGTGCAGAGCCTTGGATACTTGGTGGCAGTAGAAGCAGCTCAGTGCTGACAGGAGTCTCCTCGTGGCTTCTCTGGGCTTCTCTGGGCTTCTCCCCAGAGGTTTGGCTCCACCAGGGCAAGCCCATGTGACCTCTCTTCTGGCTCCTCCATTCTCCAGGAATCAGGATCAATCAGCATGCTGTCATCTCATCTTGTCAGTAGTTCGTCCTCTCAGAGACTCAGTCAAGTCTCTCTCCTCCAATTGGGAAATACCGCAAGACTTCCCAGAATTCTCAGGAGAAAGCCATGCCCACACAGAGGCCTCCCTCTACCTCTATACTCCCAATCATGAAATTGACACCAAGTACATGACCACCACATGTGGATTCTGATATTTTTAGGTGAGGAGTTCTGTTACCTCTAGTGTGCCCACAGTGCTGTTCAAGTTCTCTATTTATTCTTTAATATTCTATCTAGATCTACTATTTAGTATTCAAATTCTCTGATTAATACCATCCATTTCTTCCTCTCATTCTGCTAATTTTCACTCTACATATTTCAAGTCTCTGTTATTATAGCTATGTATAACGAGTTTCATAAGAATTCATGAGAAAGTACCATTACTTACAATACAGTTTTCCACAAACATTCTGTATTCCCGTTTTGATTTATAACTTCTGTACATGCTTGATGAATTGACATTTTATCATTATAAAATGCCTCAGTGCCTCCTCTAACACATTTCAACCTTAAAAATTCTATTCTTGTCTCATATTCATAAAACCACTGTATGTTGGCTAAATGTCATATAATATTTTAAAACTAATTGGGACAATTTTTATCCTAATTTTCCAGCAGAGGGCAACAAAGCCATTTACAGTCTAGAATCTCATGCACGTCCATCTAAGAAGGTTGCTGACTGCTCAGTCTGTCCCCAGGCCTGCAGGCTCTGTGCCCCACCAACAGGCCTCAGTCCACAGACCTCCTCACTCTCAACCCACCAACACCATGCGCTGTCAGCTTCTCCACGCTCTTTCTACCTGAAGGCCCTTCCCACGGCACCAGGTTCCTCATTCCACAAGTTCCCTCCTTCGCTTGACAACATCCCCTCATGCTCAGGACTCACTCAGAAGTCTCTTCCCAGGGGGGAGAAGAGCTCTGTGTTCTCCAGACAAGCTCAGATAGCCAAACACACATCCATCATAGCCATTATCATATGTCATTTGCTCTAAACACATGTCTTATGTGCAGAACCCTGGGGCGTAACCCAGGTCCTGACACAAAGCAGATGTGCAAGAAATATTCATTTAATGGAGGAAAACTAACCATGACACCTCCCATGCCGACTGATGAGGGTCAGAGCCCAGTTCACAGACTCGGGGGAGCTGGCAGCATCCACACAGGAGGAACCAGCAAGTGTCCCCTAAAGCTGTCCCAAGGACATGGGTCTTTGAAGCCACAAAATGCCAAGAAGAAGGACAGGGTACTACTGACAATGAAGACAGATACCTAATTAGCTCCAACATAACTTACCCACAGCTGTGATCTGTAACTTGCTAGTGCCCCAAAAGCAGTAAGGGGGAGACTCCCCCCCACTGACAAACAGTCCCTGATTTGTGAAGATACTTGGTTCTGGCTTTCTAAATCATAGACCAAGTTCTAAGGCCTCCCCTCCCTTAATTAGAATCTCACAGGATCCCAGAGTCCTAGATGGGAGAATGTGCCAGTGACCAGCCCTGTGGAAAGGTCATTCACAGAAGATGGAAAAGGACATGGAGCACCTTGAGATGATGGGCCAGCCCTGCGATGGATGGAAACATAGGACACTGTAGGGCAGAGAGGAGGGCAGGTGGGCACGGCTTCCCAGGCCATTTTGCTCTAGTGCAGCAGGAAACACCTCCCCAAGCTCTTCACATTAAACCTTGGGGGTAGAAGGTTGCTCCTGGGTAGTACATCCCCCTGGGCAAACAGCCCTCCAGCGCCCAGAACCAAAGGTCCTCTCAACAACTTCGATCTTTTCCTTGGGCATACCCTACTCTGGGGTGTAGCCAGAGCAGCCTGCAAGCCTTTAGTGAACAGAACCAGAGTATGACTCACAACGTGAAAGTGAAAGGTCATCTTGCCCAAGGTCAGGACCAGGAGCATGAGCTGCATTCATGGTGCCCCAGCAGACACTAGATACAGCTCTCTTCAGGGCCTCCAGAGGGAGACACAGCACAGGAAAGGAGTGTTTCTCCTGAGACATGGGCATGGCTTTTCCCTAAGAGATGGAAGCAGAGACTGGTTTCCATCTTTTCTGCCCACAGACCCAGATGAGCCCCTCCTGCTGACCAGCTCTGTCCCGTGCCTCTTGTCTGTCTGAGACAGCTCTGTAGCCCCTCAATCTCTGCGTGGGCCCACCCATGAGTAAGGAAAGGTGGGCATAGTCACTCCCCTGGACAATGACACAGGCTGCCCAGGACAGTCAGAGAGAACACAGATGGGCTCCGACCACAACTCAACCAACGGATACAGAGAGAGGGCCCCCCTGAAACAGTGCCCTGAGGACATGTGGCTCACAGCCCCCAACCTGCCAACATCAGTCTTCTCTCCTTAGGTCCCTCAGGAAATTTCCCAAGTCACCCCCACCCCTGCCCTGGAATGGCAACTCCCTCCTTTGTCTCTATCTCAGGAAGCAGAGGCCAGGCTGGCGAAAGTCACCCAAGGAAGAAAGATGATGCCATCTGTCCCCAGGAAGATTGAACATCCCCAACACCCTCTCTAGGGTCGGCACGGGTCACAGCCAATGTGATGACAGTGCGTTTGGTTTCTTGCTTTCCTGACTATCATGTACACAGAAGAGGGTCAGACGTCATCTCCACAAACAGATCACCGGTTCCCAGTCCTGCAGGGCATCCTCAATATTCACTGGGTAGCTGCTGAGGTAGCATTTTAAGGCATCCGCGGGCTGCTTGGCTGCAAAACAAGGCAAAATTCCCAGTGACAATTGGTGCTGATGTCACCCCTGGAGCTCCTGCTCTGAAGGGAAAGACCAAATGGTGATGAGAGGGAACTCCAGGGAGAAACAACTGTGCCCCTGCCCCAGACCCTGGGAAGGACACAGCCCTGGAGGTCCAGGCCCCTGAACTGTGCTCACCCCAACAACCAGGGTGGGAAGGGAAGGGTCAAGGCTGAGAAGTCAGAGGCAGCAGTTCCCAGGGAAGCTCTAGTGCAGACAGAAGGGAATAAAGGACGCTTAGAGGCAGATATGAATAGGAAGGGGGAAAGAGGCATCCAAGAATAGACCCTGTCCCCAGCCCACATGACCTGGGGAAGCTCTTGCCCCAGGACAAAGAAAGCTTGGTTCTCAGAGCAGGAAGGCCAGCAGAGCTGACACCTCTGGGCACCCGCTCTCTGAGCAGTTCTGGGGCCAGAGTTTATCCCACAGAGGGAGCAGAGAGCAGCAGCAGGGACCCATGGAGCCCCCCCCCCCTCAGTCACTGGCAGCCAAGGACACATCTCCTGGCAGGGGCCACTGCTCACAGGTAAGAGGGGACAACTCATAGGGTGAGGGAGGGGGAGGACACAGAGAGGCTGGGTTTCCCCAGGAGGGCAGGAATCTGGGAGGTGACAGAAAGCTCCTGTGAAAGCAGAGAGAATGCAGAAGGGGGAGGTGGGCCAGAGCAACAAATGTCAGGGACCTGGAATTGGTTGAGAAACAGAAGAGAAAAGAACAAATGCCCTGCTCTCAGTCCATTCTGACTCACAGCGATTCTACAGTTCAGAGGAGAACGGCCCCGAACAGTTGTTCCAAGGGTGTGAATCTTTCCTGGGGCAGAAGCTCCATCTCGCTCCCAAGGCTCAGTGGGTGGGTTCAAACCACTGCCCTTGTGGTCAGTGGTCCAATCATCTCCCATCACACCAGGAGACTTGGTCAGGGGGAGAAAAGCCTCAAGTGTGGTATGTTTTCTAAATTAACCATCCTTGAACAATTGATTTTTAAAATGATGACTTTTTTAAATGTATGTCCATATAGTAACCAGGGAGTCGCCACAAGGTATTCTAAACATTGTCCTTGCCGACCCATCTCAGAAACGGGTAAGGGAACACCAGGACGTGGAGGAGAACCTTCACTGATTCCTCTGGTTGTGGGAGTGGGGGGTGAGTCCTGTCCAGGCACTAGGGGTCCAGGCCTGCCCCTGGACTCATGAGGTTCATCTAGGGAGAGGGAGATACACCAGCAAACAGATTTCCATGTGATGTCAGAGGTTGATACACACCATGGAGGACACAGAGCAGGGACAGGATAGAAGTGGGGACAGAGGTCCGTGGACACCACTTTCAAGGTTTCCACTGAGTGTGAGGGCAGTGAGTGAGTCCTGCAGATATGGATGAGACACAAGAAAGCTGACAGGATCTAAGGCACTCAGCAGTGCTGACCTTCAGAAGCTCCCTCCCTCCTTGTCCAGGGCTGAGAGACCTGCTCAGACTCAAGGGCCCAGCTTTCCCTCCCAACAGCCTTATTCACATGCTGATGTTACTTTCTCTCTCTTCCCTCCTAGTCTCACTGTTCCTCTCATGGAGCCCGCCCACCACAGCACAACTCTCCATTGAATCCATGCCCCGCTCTGCTGCTGAAGGACAGGATGTTCTTCTCCGAAACCCTTCACCAGAAAAAGCTTTTTAACTTGTATAAAGGGGACAACAAAATGGAAAATAATTGAATTGGAACATATGACGTATCATCTGGAACCATTACTGAGGGGCCAGCCTACACTGGTCGAGAGATCATATACCCCAATGGGCCTCAGCTGTTGCAGAATGTCACCCTGGAAGACATTGGAACCTAGTCACTAGTAATAATAAAGACAGGCGGAGGGCCTGAGAGATTGATTGGAGAGATCCAAGTATTCCGTGAGTAATTCCTCTCTGACATCTGGGTGTGGGGAGAGGTTAATTCTACTTTAAGATAATGTTGGGCTGGTCTGGCTCCATTGCTAAGATGCTGTCACTGCTCTAGTTCATTCCTAGATTTGAATTGTGCCACCAGAATTTCTCTCCTAAATCCCAACCCTGCAGATATTTCCTAAAGAGATTATCTTCTGAGCGGAATTAACTAAACATGGGTGATCACACAATCAATCCCACCAACTCAGAATAGGTCAATCACTCACACACACACACACACACACACACATACACACCTCAATGTGACATTAGAGCATTTGGTCAGGTGCTGGCTGGAGTAACTTCTGGGTCCTCACAGACAGACTCGTGCTCAAGAAGACCTTTCCACACCCTGTCCTAGGCCTGATTCAGCTGAGCCTGGGGAGCCTGTCACCGGGATTCCATATAGCAACGGTTGACTGATTCAAAGTCTTGGGGTTCCTGGAGCCAGAACTCAGTCCCCAGAGCTATTGTAATCAGTGAATAATCAGCTTAGTCCTTCTGCTGAGATTCTATTTGGAGACTAGAGATAGACCAGTGCCCAGACCATCAGCTGACTACGCTAGGCAGTTTAGACTACTTCACAGGAAGATCAGCGTCCCCAGCAGGAGGAAAAGGGGGAGAAGATGCTACAGGTAGTGTTTTTCCATCTGAGGGAGCCCTCTAGTTAGTGGAGAATATGCTACCACAAAAGACTGAACGCACTACCATCGAGTCAATGCTGACTTATAGAATCCCTGTAGCATAGGGTCGAACTTGTCCCATGAGTTCCTGAGATTCTAACTGTGAAAGGAAGGAGTACTTGTGCAGCTCCTCTGTGCCTAGCATCAAGTTAGGCATTGTGACTATGTTCATGTTAATTCAGATAGCCTTGCAAACTAGGTGCTATTTATCCTTTCATTGATCTTATTGGGAAACTGAGGCATGGAGAGAAGAATTACTGAATTGGGCTCATAAGAACCATGACTCTCAGTTCAGTTTTGCACCAAATCTCTCTGTAGTCAGAGCCCTGACCTTTCCCACCTTTTTGGGGGGAGGGGGCGGAAGTGGACCCTAAAAGCAGCCCCTGGTTCAGACATCCCCAGTCGGAAGACAGATTTCTATGGGTGGGGGTTAGGAAGGTGTCAGACAAATGAATAGTTAATGCGGTTTTAACTAAAAATGAAATGAATTAGTTTAATAATCATTAAGGGGCAGGCATACACAGGCCTCCCACACCCATACACTCAATCCACATGCTCCCTCCACTGGAGGGGAGCCATTGCTGTGTGTGTGGACTGAATTGTTCCGTGTCTCTCCCACTGGAACCCAATGGAGAGGACTTTGCTTCCTCTGTCCCCATGCTCAGCAGATCCAGCTTGTCATAAATTGCTACAGAAAAGGAAGGAGAGAATGGTGAGATGGATGATTCACAATCTCTCTGTGAGGAATGAGTGACAAGGGCCTCTTTTCTACATTAACTAACACCAGTTCTTCTAACTTGATATTTTTCCTGCTATGTTGACTTACTCCAGAGTTCCCCTCTGATCAATTTTATCCCCTCAGCAGGCTCACCTATCTCGCCCCATGCAGAGAAGCCCTGATTTCAATCGGGTTACAGCATCTTTCTTCAATGGTCCTGTGATCTTTGACGGACATAAAACGCTTTGTCATAGTGTAAATATTCCTTCCAGCAATTGGTCTGGGATGTCGGACTCATTGATAATAATTTTCATAGATGGGAGAAATTTAAACATTTAATCAAATTTATATTCTAGCCCATTATACACAAGAGGTCCATCACAGACAGACTCATGGCACATGCACGCTCTCCTCGCTCTCTGCTAGTGATCCCTCCGCCTATGAAAATGTCCACATGCTTGTTAGGACAAGTAGACATTATCTCACCTGGTCTCGGTCATGGAGCAAGGGATGTTAAAGACCCAGGAGAGAGAAAAGCATTCTATTTCCAAGGCCAGCTGAGTTAGTACGGGTAGACTAGAGGAACAAATTTCAGAGACACGCATATAGGTATAAGGAAAGGGTTTATATACAAAAGAAATGTGACCCTCAGAAGGCATCCCAATCCAGTCCGGTGCAAAGTCAGAAGTCCAATAATAACCCATATGCCTGATATCAGTCTATAAAGTCTGCTTCCGACTCAGGAAGTCACAGGTCAGTGGGTGCAGAATTCTGGCGCTGGCAGGGGTCTCCCCATGGCTCCTCGCTTCCAGGGCTCAGGTCCATCAACAGCATGCCACTCCAGCTTCAGAGGTCTGTCTTCAT
The DNA here is from genome assembly GCA_004026705.1 of Nesogale talazaci. Lineage (NCBI taxonomy): Eukaryota > Metazoa > Chordata > Mammalia > Afrosoricida > Tenrecidae > Nesogale > Nesogale talazaci. The sequence continues at coordinate 13,873 of PVJH01033838.1, read as the reverse complement.
CAGGGCTAAGCCGTGTGGTCTCTCCACCGACTACTCCAGCCTCCCAGTCACCGCCATTCTGTGTTGCCTGTGATTAATCATCTCTGAAACTAACTCCCAACAACTGGGGAAGATAGCTTCTCATCTTCACGAGGGAAATACCGCGAGATTTCCCAGGAGTCTCAGGTGAAAGTCATGCCCACACAGAGGCCTCATCAGCTACTCAATGGCTTTCTCCTGATTAACAGGCCAGACTCCACCCCTACATTTCAGTTATAAAATTAACATAAGCACATGACTGCCACACCAGCCATTTCCTGCAAATTCACTCACTATTTTTTAGATTATTCCCTCAATTAAGATCACTGGGTCATGACCACCCTCCGTCACCATAAACTATTGAGGAGAATTTCCCCAACTTCTGACCTCCTTAGTTGACAACTAGATTGACCACTGGGTTAACTCCTATTCTCACTGAGTGTGATTTCCACTCAGAGCACCTGGTCACCAGAGTAGGCTGCACCCTATCTTCAGATTTGAGAAAAATAAGAAGTCCCATTTTTACCTCTATCAAGAATATATTGGAACAGAAGTTTGAGAAAAGCACCTCTGGGCTGGGCAATGTAGAATCAGGAGAGTTTGGGGGACTGCAGCACACACACGTTCCAGAGAAGAAAACTGACATCCAAAGCCAGGAAAGACCAGGGATGATCTCTGATCTCTAGACCTGCTCCTTCATGAAAATTTGAGAAAATACAAGGTTCTTCTTCAGTCATAGAATCCAGGTGGTAAGCCTTATATTCCATAATATTCAAATTGTCAGATAGTCTTCTCAAAAGCCAAGCATGGCTGCAAGGAATGCAATCCCAACTCTGACTGGAAGATGCTTGGCAGGAATCAAAGGTCATTAAAGATGTCATCTTTAATCTGTTTTATGTGATCGGGAACTTACCGAAACCCTCCATCAGGAGCAACAACTCCAACTCCATGGAGGACAAAGACTCTGTAACCTTGTCCTGTCAACCTGAAACCCAGAACACAACTTACCAGACAATCAGAACCTCCCAGACAATCCCAGGCTGCAGCTGTCCCTGGATAACAGGACTCTCACTATGCATGCTGTCCAGGGAATGATTCAGGACCTTATGAATGTAGAACCAAGGTCAATGCTTGAGGAGGAGAAAAATGTCAATAGTGTCAGAACCAAGCCCAGCGTAGGCTTATTCTGTGGAACTTTTGAAAAACAAGACTCAGAGGGAAGCTGTGGGCCTTCTCTCGGGATGCATCACAACATGGCTTTATTCTGTTTGTTCCAGATCACCATTTCCCCTCAGCTGAGCATTACTCTCCAGGGGACAACATCAATCTCACCTGTCAAGCAGTTTCTAACCCACCTGCTGAGTATTCTTGGCTTATCAATGAAACCTACAGGTCATCCACCCAGCAGCTCTTTATCCCTGACATCACTGTGGGTGACAGTGGGAACTATACCTACTGTGTCCATCACCCTGTCACTGGCCTCAATAGAACCACAGTCAAGACTATCACAGTGTCTGGTAAGTGGCTCCCTGGAATGGCAGCCCTGAGCTCTGGGGTGGAAGTGAGTCTGGTCTTCTGAAAAATCCTGAAGGAAATCAACCTCCAGTCTATGTCCCCAAGGCACAGAGAAATCCCAAATACTTTTCTTGGATCCAGTCTGGAACATGGGTGGGGCCCTTTCAGCCCCAGGACCCCAAGGAATACAGGGAGTGGGAGGAGGGGCCTTCATATTCATAGTGGGGGAAGTAGAAGTCTCCTCAAAGTAATCTGTCACTAACTTGTCACATTCTCTCATCTCTTTGTTTTCATTCACTGACTCCATGTCCTACCACGCTTTCAACAGGCTCCCAGGTTTCGGAGGATAACACAGCCCCAGAGGGTTGACAGGAAGGTTAGAGCTCTGTTCTTTATTCCTTCCTCCGCAGCCTGGTTCTGACTCCATCTGTTGCTGGACCTGGAGGTGTGGAACAAGTGTGCAAGCTAAAAATTACATAGCCCTCAACGCCTCAGTCACACTAGGTCGGGCTGCAGGAAAGAGAGCTAACTGAAGGAAGATCCATCAGAAGCAGCATCCAGATGATAAAGTCACAGAGGGCTAAACTGCGTGATTCTGAGACAGATAATTCACAAAGGAGAACAATGTGTCACCAAGAGCACTTGGAAAACTAGGTTGATTTACCCACAAAGTCTCCTAGTGGAAGAGAAGGGGCAAGGCCAAATATAGTGTTCAAGCCATGAAAGCAGAGATCCATATATGATAGAAACCTGTCAGAAAGGGAAACTCAAGTTACCTATTTTTTGGACCATAGCAGGTACTTACTCCCCTTCCCCTAAAGTGGGGTAAAAATCTTGGCTTCATCTTCTGGTCAAAAGGTATTCCAGAACATTTTAGTCTACTGATATTATTTGTTGCTGAATATTTTTTCTTGTTTTCCTGCTCTAAAAACTGAGTGTGTCTTAGAGGATAAGCCTCTAGCATGGCTACATTTGGGCAATGCTGGCCACAAGGTTGTTTGGTCTTATTGGGAACAAACAGTTCAGCTGGTTGCTAAAGGTCGGTATCACTGCCAACAACAGAGTGAGTATGATCCTTCAGCCATAAATTTGCTGTATACTCCAGGTCAGATAAAAACTATTTTGGAATCTTCTACAAATTTTTAGATAGTATTAGCTGAATTTTGTGGGAAATTAGAAGGTCACACTCTCCAGGAACGCTCTGTGAGTTCATAAAATGAACTGTGCATCTTTGTCTCATTCCGTAATCTGCTTGAGGGAGCCCCCACTTACTTTGCAGACAGCTCCAGTTAGGCCATAGGTGCCTACTGGTGTTTTATTCTCGGCCCTTTCAAACTTGTTATACCTTTGCTCAGAAAACAGAAGTGTTCATTCTTGTCCTACTATTCAAAGATGTAAACCAGTCTATCAATATAATCAGTGTGTACAGCACAAGCATGTTCTTCCATTGAAGCAGCAAAGCTGAAATCAGACCTGCACTTTGACATTGATACGTTATTTATCACCCTACAAATAAGGTCCTGGCTCCCTCCGTTCTGCATTGGGCCCATGAAGACACACAACCAGTTGGCCCGCGCCAATTTCTGTGAGAAATGCTAAAGCAGACCAGTTAAGTCAAAAGGCATATGCTACTCTTACACTCCCCACAGCTGAGCATCAAAGTGTACATGACGACGCTGCTAGCTGAAGACAAAGGAATCATTTCATGTGGGCACAAAGCAGACAGACCTTCAGAGAATGCCGTCGTTGCTAGCGAACCTCACTCAGGGAGGAACCTGAAGGGGTTAATCCACATGGAGATCAGTCAAATGCACTCTGGCAAATGGATGTCACGCACCCCCATTTGGATGCCCAGGAGCTGTCACGTCACTATAGATACTCTCACAGGACTTTTACGGATGCCAGCCATGAGTAGCTCAACAAGGGACAGGGGCTCTGCTTCTATCTGCAAGTGGTTTCACAGTCAAGATTGGAATTGTTTGGGCCTGGGTTGAACCAGGCAGTGCCCCAGACCAGCGCCCCAACTTGCACCCCTTTGCACTAGTCTCACAAGAAGGAGATAGACACCCTGCTGAGTGGTGTGACCCCCCCTTCTGGGTCTCACAGAGCTGATCTCCCCGGGTGGGACACAGCCTCTGCCTGGGCAGGGCGCAGAATTCCCCCCTCTAACATTCCAGGAAGCAAGTTTGGAAAAAAAAAAAAAGATGATTGGTAACAGGCCATCTCCCAACCTGAAATTTGCAACCATAGCACGAGAAGCCTCCCTTTTCTTTCATCAGTCCACATGACTGTAGCTCAAATATACATATATATATGTATATGTATATATATATATATATATATCCCATCAACCCAATAATACCAGGTGCAGCTTCTCCAGCCTAACTTACTAGGCTACTGGATCTGCCTAAGAGTTATTCTCCCCAATCAAAACTTTCTGTCCTTTTCAAAAAAAAAAAAAACTGAGTCTGTCTTTTGATCGGGTGCGTTTTATGGTGTGAAAAAATAGGGTATTTTCCACTCATAGAGAACAAGAGAAAAGGGGTAAGACTGCTCACTGTCCAAGGTGAGAAATTTCCCAAAGCTCAAAAAACAAGGCAGTCGCACTATTTAGCTAAAAGGAAAAACCTTCCCTTCCGTATGTGCAGCTCCCTTGGCCTGGACCTGGACAATGCAGGCAGTCTGCCTCCCCCACAAAGGCAACCTTGCCAACTAGAGAGGACCTGATCCCTCACAGACACAGGAGACTCTAGGAAAGAGAACTGAGAACAGTGTGAGAAGAAAACACCCACCAGGGATAAGGTTGGTGAACTGGTAGGGTGGGACAAGGTCCTATGCTGATCCTACAGAGGCCCTGGGGCTGTGTCCACTTTGTTGTGAGGGGAGGGGTCTCCCTGGTCTCACAGGTCCCAACCTGAACAGACCTGCCTCTGTGCGAGACCAGGAGCGTTTCTGAGTCAACGTCAGGGCTCACTACAGGGTCTGTGAGCTGGCTGAGAGCTTCTAGAGAAAGATGATCCACAGACACAGGCCCCCTCTCAGTTACCTCCTCTTTTATCCACAGAGTCCTTGACCAAGCCCTCCATCCAGGTCAGCAACTCCACAGAATCAGGACATACAGGGTCCAAGGTCCTGACTTGTCTCACCAAACACAACGGAATCTCCATCTCATGGTTCCACGATGGTGAAAGACCGCAGCTCACGGAGAGGATGAAGCTGTCCCAGGACAACAGTTCCCTCACCATAAACCCTGTCAGGATGGAGGATGCTGGGAAGTATCAGTGTGAGGTCTCCAACCCAGCCAGTGGCAACAGCAGTGACTCCCTGATGCTGACTGTGGAAGGTAAGTAACATCTCATGCCCTCCTAAACCTTCTCAGCATACACTAACTCTAACCATGGTGGGCAACGTGGGTAACAGTAACCTGGGACTGGATGTCAGTGAATAGATGACTGCAGTCAACAAGAGTGGAGCGGTCAAGAGCTCAGGCTCTGAAACAAAGCTATTTATAAGGTTCATACCTTAACACTGACCTCCAGGTATGGACTTCCACAAGATTCTGAATTTCCCTGAGACTCTTATTCCTCAGCTGAAAATTGCAATAAGAGTAGTGCTTTACAAGGTTGTTTTTAAAAGGATTAACGTGTTCTTCCATTAAACCATTCAGATTATCATATACAGAGAAAATTTTTCATAAATGTGAGCTCTTATTATTGCTACCACTAGCATGTGCCTTGAAGTCAGGTAGGCATGAGGTCAATCCTCGGCTTGACCTCCTATGCAATGCCAGACTTTGGGTGAATTTTGTTTTTCATCTGTAAGATGGAAATCATATCTGTGTAATATGATGACAATAAAGATCAAATAACATATATGCAAAATACTGTACACAAGATGTGGCACACAATACACACAATAAATACCAGGCAGCAGTAACATTGACAGCGAGCCTTGGGTACCAGGCTCAGTCCAATATGGTCTCAACAGAAAATTTTTAAGTGTAGAAGCTGATGCAAAAGTTATTATAAGTGGAAGTAGGGGGAATGCATTTCACAGAAACCAACTGAGACCTAGTTATTGACGAGATAGGGGAAAGGGAATGGGGAGAGGAGTTAAGAGTTAAGTGTGGTCTTTTAGAAGTAAAGTTCTAGGTCTTCCAAGGTGGCTAACTTTAGGGTTAGTGCAGTGGCTAAGTAATTAACAATTTATGCCATTTTAATAATACCTACAGACCTGAGCAAAGCCATGGAAGTGACTACTGGTTTTGAAAGCAACAACTGAGAAAACATAGAAAAGTTTTTGGAGGAAATAATTTAAAATACTTGCTGTGTGGCCCTTCTCTTCCAGGAAGCTTATTCTATAATGATTGACTGCTTGAAATAGTGGGGAAAAGGGAAATCTTATGACTCAAAATTAATTGATACTAAGTCAGGACTAAAATAGGCAGATATTATAATGACTACAATGATGACTTTTGTCAACATATGAACTGTTGCACATTCATAACACTGGGTAGTTCATGGAAGAAAGATCTCAATGCAATTTTTACTATTATTTCATAGAATTAAGTGTAAAATATTAATTCTGATATGGTAGTTTTAATCCAAAGGAGCAAAAAGTTTGCCAGGAAACCAGCAAGAGGATGACTAGAAGAGAAAACAATCAAGATGACCAGCACACACCGCGTGACCCACATTCCGTGGGAAGAGCAACAGAAGCCATGGGAGAAGGGAGACGGCAGTCAGTGTGAGATATGAAAATGACAATGGTTTGTAAACTAGAAAGGTGGCAGAGGCTTGAAAGGAGCTGATACCAAGGGCCCAATAGAAAGTAATTGTCTAAAAAAGAAAAATGGTAACATGGGTGCAGGTGTGCCTGATACAGTTGATGTATTGATTGTAGTAAGATTTGTAAGAGCCCTCAATAAAATGATTCTTAAAAAGATAATTCTTAGAGCAGAGGTCTCTGAGGAAGATTGGAGCAGGGACAGGAGGGCCCTGAGAGTGCAGGATCCCAATGCAGATGTGACCGCTGTGAAGGGAATGGGAATGAGGGAGGTTGTAGGTTGCAGCAGGGTCCTAAGAAGAAGCCTTGGTGACATGGGCTCACTGCTGCTCCGAGGGAGGAAGATGCGCAGCCTCAGAAACTCACCGGCGCAGTTCCACTCGGTCCTGTAGGGTCACTTTGAGTTGTGTCCACTCAGTGGCAGAGAGTCAGAGTCTAGGAGTCCTGAGAATGTTTGCACAAAGCCAAGGGGGAGTCCTCAAGCCAGTCCCAGGAAACCGCCCCCACGAAGGGCCTGCTTTAGTTGTCCGTTGGGAGCCTATGAGGAGCATGGTCCCCGTGTAAACAGAGTGGTGAATTCAGAGCACAGCAGTCTGGCTGTTCCAACAGTGAAGTCCTCACCACAGGAGATCGGAGAGGTGCCTGGTCATGGCTGCCATACCTGGGAAGTTGAGAAGAAGATGTGACCGGGAAAGATGGAGAAGGCAAGAGGGAAGTTCTAAGAACACAAAAATAGCAGTCAGCCTTTCCCATGTTTCCAACATCTCAAAACGATCTGAGTAGCTAGCGTTACCGTGAATGACCAGCGAGCATTGAGTGCAGAAAGGCCGGGATGGAACTGACACAAGATCGATCATCCACCAACAAACGGCATGAAAAAGAGGAGGGGAAAATGGCAAGCCTAGAGTCTGCCCATCACCTCACAGCAGTCCCTCCAGAAAATATCTGTTAATGGAATAAATCACTGCTACTTCCTGCTGATAAACCTGTTTGGCCAAGCAGACCCCCACTTCACTTGACTTTGATTTGCCAAATCTTCGATGTACTTTCCTTCTGATTTTTGGTTGTTGTTGTTGTTGTTGTTTACTTCCAATAGGAAATCCAAGCCTCTCAGTTGAGGCCACTGCTGGCCATGTGATTGGAGTTCTGGCCTTCCTGTACCTGGTCGTGGCTCTGGTGTCCTGTCTGAGGGTCAGAAAGACTGGAGGGTAGGATGTTTTCCTCTTGCTCAGCTTTTTTTTCCAAAGCTAACTGCCATGCTTAGAAGAAAGGGACTCTCCTAAAAGAAACCAGAAATACCCAAAAGGCCTGGAGGCAATTACTTGAAAGTAAAAGCAGTATGTACTCAGGAGAATGGAAGGAGCTGGTAAAGAATTGGCCTAACTGCACATCTGAGGAGATGCAACAGTGCCTCCTCCTTAACAGGGACAAGAGCTAAGTCCTGGGTTGACACAACATACCCAGTGGCAGCTTCTCAGCAGAAGGACCTGCCCTTCTGCTGCCCTGCAGACTGTCCCCTAGAAAGCCCTGTCACCTGGGATCTCCTTGAGTTAAAAATTGATTTGATGGCACATAACAAACCCCACCATTACACATTCCATTACCAAATGGGAATGAGTCTGCACTGGAAGTGCTTAGAAATAAGGCCCTACAAGGTAAGGTGTCCGTGAACATTGAGGAGTCAACTGCTGACAGTGACCTTCTTGATTCATAGAGCAGCTTCCCTCTCTTTAGAAGAAGAAACACCAATGTCTGGTATTTATTTAGGGCAAGCGACCAGCATGACCATACAGAACAGAAATCCTCAGCAGCCAAACACAGGAAGGAACACCACCCAAAATGAGGGCTGTTGTGCCACCTCCTGCCCTGTCCTCATAGAAACTCCCAGATTCCCAAACACTCTCTGCCTTTGGAATGTCTACAGAGGGGTGTCACTGTTCCCCAACTAGAAGTTGGCATGGGTCCTCACACCCTTCCTTGGTTCTGATGGTTCCCCTGAGGGATGCTGACGCTCTCTGTGCCCAGGAAAACCAGGCCTCAGTGAGGTGGACTTGCTTCCAGGAGCCAATTTCTCATCCTTACTCCTGCCACTCTTGGCTCTCATAGGGATGTGAGGCATCTCCCTTGGTGAGGCTTGACACTGACTTGTGGGGGCACTGGATGCTGCAGTTTCATGACCCCTCCTTGCCACTAGAACTTACTGCTGAGAATGTGTCTGAGACAAAATCAAGGTCTGGGCACTGATAAAATCTTTGTAAATGGATTGACACTGTCTGAAACTGCATACCCACCCCTCCTCTGGATTAAAAGCTGCTGCACCACAGAGTCATGAGGTCATGAAATTTCCCCACTGATCATGGGCCCCTCCTTACCACCACCACCACCATCACCTTCTCCCTCCTTTGACTAGACATTTCAGCAGCCTAGAAACATGATTGTTGAAAAGCCATGAGTCAGTTAGGCATGTTCATTATTGTGAGTCTCTTCTTATACTTTCCCAGTGTTTCGCTCCCAAACATGGTAAGCATCGCCGTTTTCACGAGCTCATCTTCTCGGGGAAATAGCACTCTGTGTCTGAGACAAGTGCATTAGACAGGGTTCTCTAGAGAAACAAAACCAGGACACTAATCATTGCACATATATTTTTATAGTTAGAAAGATATCTACTAAAGTAAGAAATAAGCAATTTATAAAGCAGTACAAATGGCTCAGTGCCACTCACTTGCATGAGACAGCTAATACCTGGAAGTTCTTCAAGGTTTGAAGGGGGACAGGTGGAGTGATTCGGGTTATCTGGCCACAAAGAGCAAAGCAGGTCACCAACAGTCAGCCAGGTGACAGGATCCTCAGGGGAAGAACTGGAGGACATTATGCTAAGTGAAGTAAGCCATACACAAAAGAATATGTACAACATGAGTCTGCTGAGATAAGCTTAAAAATGCAAAAGGGGCATAAGGAAAAAGCTACTGTATACAGAACCTCCTGAGGGGGGAGGCCCAGGGAGTATTGCAGAAGCCAGATCAAAACCAGGGCTACATATAGTAGCCAACTGAAGTGGGGTGCGGGGGTGGGGGGTAAGATGGCCACATGTCAAGGGGAAATGGGGTACTAACCATGGGGAACGTGCTGTTGTATCTCCACAGGGAATGAGGGACCACACTTAAACCCGTCTGAAAGTCATATGATGGCATGGAACAGGAAGCCAGTGGAGGCCCAACCCCAAAATGAACTACGTGAACAGCCGCCTCAACCCCCCGGGGAGTTGGCTTTGGAAGACAACATGGAAGCTACAACTTGGGGAGAGGGGATGTTTGAGCAGAGCACACGAGTACAAATGAAGGGGGCGGATGAGAGAGTGGAGTATATCCTGGTCCACCGAGCCTTGAAGATGCTATCCCCACTCAGAACAGCCAATGCAAAGAGGAACACATAGCCAGCCCCACTATGAAACATGGAGTTCCTCACTGACCCAAGGCATTACTGGAACAACAATGGTCAAGTGTTGTCAGAATTGTACCCTGTCTGACCCCACCACACCAAGCAAAACACTAAGGGTGTGCAGCAGAGCAGCAGGGGGAGCACAAAGCATGGTTTTCCCCAGGGAGTGCCATGGATATACTTTGGGACCAGGCTGTGGCACCCCATCAGACTCAACCAGGGAACTCATGGAGGTCAACGAACAGACCTTGAACTATTTATAGGTTTTCATTTTGTTATTATTACTTTTATTTTTTACTTATTTACATATGTTTTTCAGGACGTTGGGGTTTTTTGTTATTGTTATCATTGTTTTGTTTTCTTTGGTTACTTCATCTTATGATATCTTAGGTTTTTTATGCATGTTATTATCTCTGTAATTTGATCTAGATAAGGCAGGGTGAATGAACAGCCTGGAGGAGAAAACAATGTGGCTGCTGGTTCTGGGGGTACTTGGGAGATGGGGAGGTTGGGGAAAGGAGTTAGTGTTGAAAAATCCATGAATAAGGGAACAACGAGTGATCCAAAATCAGAGACAAGGGGGTGGGTGTTGAGACTTGATAGGGATTGATCTAGAGTAATGTAACAGAGAGAAATTACCCAAGGGAAGACTGAGCATGATAGTGGGACAAAAGGAAAGTAAAAGGAAATAGAGACCAGAACTGGGAGGGAAATGGCTTTATAGATGTCTAAATACAGGCATGTACATAGGTAACTATATTTATATATGTTGATGGGAAATAGATCTACATGCATACACTTCTAGTGTTAGTATTAAGACAGCAGATGGGCATTAGACCCACCCTTAAGTATTTGGTCAATGGAATAACACTTTGTTCTATTAAATTGGAATTCCATGATGCTCACCTTCCCAACATGATCACTGAAGACAAACGTGTGCATAAGCAGAAGTGGTGAAGAAAGCTGATGGGATCTGGCTATCAAAAAATATAGCATCTTGGCTCTTAAAGGCTTGAAAGTAAATGAGCGGTGATGTAGCTTGGAAGCAACAAAGTCCACATGGAAGAAGCACACCTACCAGTATGAACAAAGGGGATCAGAGGGATTAATTATCAGGCATCAAAGAACTAAAAATCATATCACTGCATGACCACCATCCTGATATTATCGCTGACAAATGTGTGCATATGGAAATGCGGCAAATGAAGCAAGTTGATGGTGCCCGGCTATCAAAAGATATAGAGTCTAGGGTCTTAAAGGCCTGTAGTTAAAAAAAAAAAAAAAAAGCAGCCATCTAGCTCAGAAGCAACAAAGCCCACATGGAAGAAGCACACCAGTCTGTTGGACCACAGGGTGTCAAAGGCATCAGGCATCAATGAACTAAAAATGATATCATTATAAATGAGGGAGAGTACAGATTGGAGATACAAAGCCCATCAGTAGGTAAAATGACATCCCATTAAAGAAGGACTGTGGGGAGGAGATGAGCCAGTCAAGGTGCAGTGTAGCAACAATGAAATAGACAACTTTCCTCTATTCTTAAATGCTTCCTCCTGCCCACTATCATGATCCCAAGTCAACCTTACAAATCCGGCTTGACCAGGGCATATATACTAGTACATATAGGAACCGGAAACATGGGGCATTCAGGACAGATGATTCCTTCAGGAACAGTGGTGAGAGTGGTGATACCGGGAGGGTGGATGGAGGGTGGAATAGAAAAGGGGAACCAAATACAAGGATCTACATATAACATCCTCCCTGGGGTACTGACAATAGGGAGGTGGTCAGATGGTGTATGATATGACAAAATAATAATAATTTATAAATTATCAAGGTTTATGAGGGAAGGTGACTGGGAAGGGAGGGGAAATCTGAGGAGCTGATGCCAAGGACTTCAATAGAAAGAAAATCTTTTGAGAATGATGACAGCAACAGATGTTCAAATGTGGTTTGCAAACAGTAGATTGTGGTGAGAGTTGTCTGAGTCCCCAATAAAATGACTTCTTTTAAAGGATGAATATCACTCTAAGGACCATGGGAAACCTACCAAGCCATGGTGTTTTTGATAATTATGGAAAAACAGAATATAGAAGACATGCTTTGGAATGATGGTATTGGTAAGACATATTGGATATACTGTGGAGTGCTAGAAGAAAAAATAAATCTATCTTGAAAGAAGTACTGCCAGAATGCTGCTTAGAATAGGGTGAGGCATTATGTTCTTCACTGTATATATACTGTTGGTATTCTACAGGAATTGAATTTTCAATGTTTATATTGAGCAAATAATAGTTTATTCTACAAGGTATCATTCTAAGTACAGTAATGTCCTCATATGTTAATCAAGATTTTGTGTCAATTAATTTTGAATTATGTAATTATTTACTATTTAAATATTTGATAAATAGATGATAAAGTGCCAGTCACACATGGGCCATTCACTAATATTTTTAAATATGGTGCTCAAGCAAACTCTTTATTTGGGGAACAGTTGCTTTCCAAACCCACTGTGAATGTTACGAATTATTTCAGGTCTTGGGCACAAATAATTAGCATGAGGCTAAGTGACCTGGGGAATAGGCTTGGCAATGTCCTTCTGAGAGGTCACACTTCACGCTGCACTTCCTTTTTTTTTTCTTTCCCATCTTTAGTCATTAAAGATGTCCCATTGGGTTTCTGTGTCATACATTTCCAGGACACCTTTTGCAAATTTTGCAACTTCTTTCTTTCTGCTGCAGCCATTTGGGGCTTTGCTTTCAACAGGCAACTGAGGACTGCTTGTTTGTGTTCATGTTGGTTGTTGATGTTAAGGACTGCTGAGTCCATCTGACCCGTGGTGACCCAATGGGGCACAGAAGGAAACACTGCCCAATGCTACGTCATCCTCACACCTGGTGCAGCCACGTTGTCACAGCATCTCCTGGAGGAACTTCCTCTTTTTCACTGCCCCTGGACGATACCAAGCATGACGTCCTTCTCTAGGGACTGGTCTCTCCTGACCATGTGTCCAATATATATAAAATGAAGCCTCACCATCTGTGCCTCTAAAAAGCATTCTGGCCCTCCTTTTCCTAAGACACATCTGTTTTGTCCTTCAGCAGTCCACAGTAATTTCAAGATTCTACACCAGCGCCACAATTCAAATGCGTGGATTCTTCTTCAGTCTTCCTTCGCCAATGCCCACCTTCCACACACATAAAGACTACTGAAAATATTGTTGCTTGGTTCGATGACACTTATTTCTTTTAAATATATATATAGAGATTTTATTGGGGGCTCTTACAGCTCTTATAACATTCAATACATCGTTCATATGAAGCACACTTGTACACATGTTGCCACATTCATCTACAAACATTTTCTTTGGGGGGGTATCACTGCCCTCTAATGAGAGTAGGAGGCCCAGCCTTGCTCCTGGAGAGCTGCTGCTGGATTTGAACCACCAGCTCAGTGGGCTGCAGTCTCGCACACAACCACTATGCCACTGGGCTCAGCCTCTACAAATATTTTCTACTTGAGGCTCCCCAGCATAAGCTTCTCTTTCCCTCTTTCCTCTAGTTCTTTATTTTTTAAAATTCCAGCTCCCCATACTTCCCCTTCCCCCTACTCCTCCCCCATGAACTCCCACTAATTTACAAATTGTTATTACCTCTTCATATCATACACTGTCCATTGTGTCATCTCACTCAACCCCCCATCTGCACCCCAGAGAGGAGGTCACATGTAGATCCCTGAAATTAGTTCCCCCTTTCTACTCCGCCCTCCCTCCACCCTCCCAGTATCACCACTCCCCCCACTAGTCTCAAGGGATCATCTGTCCTAAATTCCCCATGTTTCCGACTCCAGTGTACATCCCCTGGTCTAGCCGCATCTGTCTGGCAGAATTGGGATCATGATAGTCGGTGGGAGGAAGTATTTGAGACCCAGAGGGAAAGTGGCACACTTCATTGCTACTACACCGTACCTAGACTGGCTCATCTCCTCTCTGCAACCCCTCTGTCAAAGGATGTCGCTTCACTTATTGATGGGCTTTGGGTCCCCAATCTGAACTCCCCCTCATTTATAATGACATATTTTTTAGGTCTTTGATGCTTGATACCAGATCCCTTTGACA
>PVJH01033837.1:0-21185 GCA_004026705.1 Nesogale talazaci | reverse complement strand
CATACAATGATGCTGAATTCAGGAAGATCACAGGCCTGCGGGTGGAAATTCTTGTGGATCCAGCAGCGGTGGAAGCATCTCTGAGCAGGCATATGTCCCCACATATCGCTCTAAGGCTCTGGCTCCACCCGTGTAGCTCCATGTGGCTTGTCATCAGGAATGGGAAGTGGAGAGTCAAGCAGAGAGCATGTGTCTGGCCTCCAGTGAACTGTCTATTTCCATAGTGTCTCCAAATGAGGTCCTCAAGCTGCGACCTGATTGACAGGCTAGACTCCACCCCTTCATAGTCTCAAGTTGATACCAGACGATGTCACTGCCACTGTCGCTGTCAGATGCCTGCTGTCACCACTCTTTGTTGGGGGTGGAGATTGATAGGCACATCATAAGAATAATGTGGGGAAATATACTTTCAAACTACTCTTTATTTTAACATTTCATCAGTAGCTCTGACAGATATTATTACAATCCATAGTTCCCTTAGAACAAGCATCGTGGTACAATTGCTATCATCGTCATTCTCAGTACCGCTTGTCTCAAGGCAGTGCAGTGGTGAACGTGTCAGCAGCCAAGCACAAGGCTGGCTATTTGAACCTGTCTGGGAAAGAGACATATGTGGTAGTCCGACTCTAAAGATTAAGCCAACAAATCCACTTCTGACTCCCTTAAAGCAGGTCTCGTATAGGGTTTCTGTGACTGTGAGTCTTTAAGGGGCTAATAGCATTGTCTTTCTCCTCTGGGACGACTGGTTGGTTTGAACCGTGACCCTGCAGCCGGCAGCCTGACTCCTCACCCATGTGCCACAGCTAGCAGGAGCGTGTTTTCCACCCAGTAAGACATGGCTAAGACATCTGGACTTCTAGCGATTTCTCCCAGGTTTCATTGTTCAAGTGTTCTTGTCAACCTGGCCCCTGTGCAGCTGTTGTTCGTGGTGGTGACAATGGTGGTGATTGGCACCCTCGACGTGGTTCCACCCCATAGCAGCCTTTGTCCTGCGCCATCCCCACAACTGCTGTCACGCTGGAGCCCGTGTCTGCAGCCTACAGGTAGTTCTACAGAGAGAGCACAGCAACCTCTGGGCAGGATTTTCAGGGGTTCACCCTCTGCGGCTCCAAAAAGCTTGGAGTCTGTGAGAATCTGGAACTCTGTCCTGTGCCCCCCACTCCTTTTGGTCAGAGTTCTTTAATAAAGTCATCAGTCCAAGTGCTCGGCAAAGCAGTGGGCTCCATTCGGCAGAGAACACTCTGGCTCGAGGAAGAAATTAGCCTCGTCTCGCATCTTCTCCTTCTTGTTCTGACTCTCCTTCTTCCTCTGCTGTTTCAGGAAAGTAGGCATCACCTGCTGTTCCGAGTGCTTTAAAGCCCAGGCACCAGGCAACAAGCCAGGAGCTGGGGCAGGAGCTCGGACTGGGGTTGGGCCAATGAACTGGGCAGCCTGTGAAATGTACCCTCCAGAGTGAGGTGTAGCTTGTTCATCAGGGGCCTTAGCAGGACACGTTTCTGATGTGGTGGGGTGATTGCATGTTGGGATACAATCGCAGTGTCAGTAGTTCAAAACCACTGGGCTCTCCAAGGAAAAAATATGGGGCTTTGTATACCCTTTAAGAGATCTGGTCTCATAATCCCACAGGGGCTGTCCAACCCTGTGCTGTAGGGCCACCACATCAGAGCTGACTCACTGGCAGGGAGCTCTGTTTTTCCATCGTGGTCAGCAGGGAGAACCGCGCTGACAGCCACCCCATGGTTGGAAGCACCAGGTAGTGGACCCAGCTCCATCAGTGCTGTGCACACAGACACGCAGGCTTCCCTTCAGCTCCTCCATCTGGAAACCTCGTGTCTCTCACACGGGCTCTTCCTCTGCACATGCGCTTCCTGATCCGGGGAGACAGCAGCAGGGAGTGCCCTGCATGGGGGCACTGCAAGCCAGCACCTGCAGCTGCCTCTGTTCGGATGTCCTGAAGAGAGCCAGGCGAGGAGAGTTAGTCAGCGCCCGCACAGCAGTGTGCCTCCTTCCGTGTGTGTGTGTGTGTGTGTGTGTGTGTGTGACTGAGCGACTCAGGTGACTACACTTGCTGCCCCTTTCTTGGATTCCCACCAGCTTGGCTGGGGGGCGTAACAGATCAGGGCTCAGGGCCACCTGTGCTCATGTGCGCCTCTGTTGGCAGGCTGAGGAGTCCTGCAGCTGTGGGTGCCAACACAGCCCCAGGGTGTCTGAGAGAGGACTGGCCAGGAAGTGACTGGACTGCAGGGGGCACACTGAGGGAGAGAACACTGCGTTCCTGATGACAAAGACGCTTTGGCCAGGCCAGCGGCAGGAGTGACGCACGCTCTTCAGACAGGCTCGCTCGCCTAGAGCTGCTGGCACATTGGTGCATGTCTGTGCAGACCTGGCAGAGCTCGAGGCCTCTGCAGAGTCACCCTCCCTGTGGCTCAGCTCTTCTTACAGGAATCCACTCTGCTGGGGCTTGTGCCATCCTACTCCAGGTAAATGCACCGGACAGCTGGCGACCACGCCGGACCCCGTGCCCAGACACCCTGCCCCCAGTGACCTCCTGCACACGGACCCTGCCCCAGTGACCTCATACACATAGGGCCCTAATCCCAGTGGCCCCGTGCACACAGGTCTAAGGGTTTTAATTTGGGTTCACCTTCTTGGGGGGCCGTCCATTAAAACTATGTGGGGAGGGGGACACCTGGGCTCTGCGGACACCTGGGCTGGCTCTGGATTCCACGGTGCAACTCCTGGACGTGGCAGCTGAGGATTTACAATCCCCAAATAGTCTGCCCTTTCCTGTGAGCTCAGGTGGAAGCTTCCATCTCCAAGGGGCCTTGTAAATTAAAATGGGTTTTCAATATAAAACTAGTTGCTTCTGTTTATGGAACCTTCAAAATATGAGATTGTAGGAGTCTCTAAATAAAATTTCTAATAAAAATTGTGAAGGGAAAGACGGGGCAGACTTGTCTCAGGGACACAGGCATAAATTGTTCCCAGTTTGGTGTTTTGTTCTGTTTGTTTTTGCTTACCGGATTTGTTTCATTTTATTTATAGGATTTTACTTATTAGTTATTAGTAATGAAATCTAATTCCCACCTCCCAAAACAGAAAGAAAGAGAGCTCTGAGTAAACACTCCCAGAATGTCTGTACTTGGGTATCTACTGATGAGGATGCAGAGACAGAGTGGAAAGATGCCTGGGGGAGGGCCAGTCCTGCACCCCCACTGCACAGCTCCTTGTTAATTGTTTCATCGTATGCCCCAGAGATAAGCAGGGGCCACCTGAAATCCACTTCCAGAAATGGAAAGGGAAGATGGGGCAGAAAAACCTGAAGTTATGATTACATGTGTTTTAGAAAGACAACGGTTTTGCAACTCTAAGTGAAATCTGCAGGAAGCAAATGTGGAAGGGGGTCCCTTTCACGATTTGGGGCTTATTCGTTCATTTTCCATTCTTACTTGTACTTACAATGGTGAAGAACAATGTCTGTTTTCCAACAAGGCCTTGACTTTCAGAAAAGGTCCGTTGCAGTTGGAGTGATGCCACCACTGCTGGTCTCGCATCCTTTCTCCTTTCTCCCGCTGTGTGGTAAGGCCATTGGGGGCTTGAGCACTTCCTGATGATGATGGAGGATTGCATTTTTCAGTGTGGATTGCAGCTCCATGTAAGGAAGGCCACAAGCCTCACAACTGGACCAGTAGGTAACATCATGATACATGGAGAAGAGGTTAAGTGGTCACGGATTTCATTTTGCTAAGATCCACAGAAGCAGCGGTCAAGAAATCACATGGCGTATCATCTGCCGCATAAGACTATCAGGTCTTGCTCATGGGAGGGATATACCTCAGTCCTTGACTTCTCATGAGAAAGAATCCTCACTGAAGCCTCGTTTCTGATCCAAGTGCGTTTATAAAGGATAGAAGCGGCACAGATGCGAGAGACCTCAGCCCGGCCACACTGCACTGTGTGTCGGAGCTGCTGGAGGTGGGGGGGTGGGGGGGCAGGGAGAAGAGAGAGAACTTCTGGCTTTTCAGCAACCCCTCTCACCCACCCACCCCCAATTGGGAGATGTGATGTTGACAGAACTGCTTGACCCCATTGGCTAATTTAAACCCACCTGGCCTAGATGGGGTTCCCCCCGCCCCCCAGGTTTGCCAGCTTCCTATCTCAAGGACCTGAATGTGTGCCTGCCTTCAGCCTTAAGCAGCTTTCAGCTTCCTGTAACAGAGAGGGAGGCTTTGGCATATAGAGGGACAGTCATTCGCTCTGCCTCTAGCTACCTAACAAGACCTCTTTAGGAGCCCAAATGTTACTTTGAGGACTAAGATGTGCCTGACTTGAGCTCGGGGTTGTGACCACTTAATAGACATGAAACAAGGAAGTGTGCAGGTTCCAGGGATGGGTGGACGAGGCGTCAGTGCCACTCAGACCCCTTCCTTCCACAGCCTCTATGCCCGGTCACCGCACTCTCCTGGACACTGACCTGTTCTAATTGGCACCGTGATTCCGTGTCTTTCTCTCACCTGCTTTGGATGCTTCCAGTGTCACTCACTGTTTTACCCTAACAACCTTCTGATTCCTAACTTGAGGATCATTCTTTTTCTTTCCGCTTTTGAGCTTAGAGATGCTGCATATGTTCTTGCAGTTTGCCTCCTAACGCCGAGTCTTTGCATATCTCATTAGCGTACTCACTCTGTCCTTTGAGTTGCCCTTAGAAAATGCCCAGCTCTTTTCCGACGTTATCCCTCCCATTGGCTTCGTTACCCTGTGTTCCAGAGCGCCTTTCGGAGCCTCTTCCCACATCCGTTTGCTTTCGTCTCTCCTCCTCGCTGCTACTCCCATTAGCAGTCTCAGAAGCAACAGGGGCGGTTCTGGTGTGTCCTACAGGACGGCTACATCCCAGGCTCTCCCACACTCACCTGCATTTGGTCATTTCCTGTGGAATGCATCAAATGTATTTTGGAGCAAGTGGCATCTAGTTCAGGTGGGAGACAATCACGGTCATGTTTTGGTTCTGGTGGACTTTCTGGTTTCTTCCGCTTCAACCTTAATGTGAAGGAGCTGCTAGGGCGTTGTTTTGGCTTCATGATCCGAGGCGCAGGTAATGCCACTCCTGTGCTTCCATCTGGGAGACCCGCACAGAGGCGCTGTTGCCGTTGTTGACAAAGGTGTCGTCTGTGAGGAAGTCGGCAGTCCTGCAAAGCGCTAGCAGGCAAGCACCATCTCCCTTGTTGTTGCCAACCGCTACACTGAAGTCATGCGTGGTTATCTGTGCCTCTTGATTTGTTTGACTTCAAGCTGGAGGAGTTGATAAAGATAAGCAAACAAATAAATTTTCCATTTCATCATCTTTGGTATAAGTGGTTGGTATATAAGTTTGAAAAATAGTCATCTTCAGTGATCATCCTCTTAGATCCACTGTTGTTGCATAGCAACTTTCTTCCGAGGCTCCTCTGGTGGGCTCTGATGCCCGCCTTTCACTTAGCCGTCAGTACAGGAAGCGCGTGCACTGCCAGAGCCGCTCTGCACGTCTTCGTGAACTCAGTCCTGACGTGTGTCATGAACTGTCAGACCTGGAGCCTCATAAATGCTTTATAGGCTGGGGAAGGAATCTGGGAATTAGGAATGAAGTGGTCATTAGCATTTCGTCTTCAATCATTAGCAATATACTAAGGTGACCAGATGGTCCCCTTTTTAACAATTGAACAGTGTCCTGCGGTGTTTTAAAATTAAAATAAATACATCACAGTACTCTTTTTGCACTTTATGAAATTTTTTGTTGCTCCATATAGACCAAATTTTTAATCAAGAACCCTCCCCTCCCTCCGGTCAGTGGTGTCCCACTTAAAATCTGGTCATTTTACAATATACCCATTCTCAAGTCAAACCCTGTGTTGATCACATAAGGCGCCTCATTTCATGCTGGCTCAAATCCATCAATCTCCCCCCCAGGAAGTAGAATTCTGCTTCTGTAGAGATGACCCCCTGGGAACACTCAGCTCTGCTCTGGCCCACAGGGTCCCCTGGAGCCTGGACAGAAGGCTCGCTCGCTCGCAGTGGGCTTAGCACTTTGGTCTTGTGTGGCGTCTATGTGTCAGCCAGACATGGAAAAATCTTTGGGGCTCCTAGGACAGGTGATGGCATGCTAAGGATGAGGTTGCTCTGTGGAGAAATGTGTGTGACAAGGAAACAAAACGTGGAGGCATTTCATGTTTCATTGGTTAATCTGGGGTGTTTCCATACGTCTGCTTCTCCTGCTAATCTCCCGAAGATAGCAGCACATGGCAGGACAACGTCCTGAAGGAAGAGTCCGGGTAGTCGTTTTCTCACCGCCGGCATGTGTCTGGGCTCTTCCACAGGGCAGGGGGCAGGTGGATGTTGGGGATTAATGACAAAGCCCGGGAATGGCTTGCTCCTCTTGCTGCTTTAACCCCCCACTGTCTGCTGTGCTCTGGTGGAGACACCGGTGACAGCTTATGAATCAAGCTAATTGTAACTCTCACTTGGTTATGAAAAAAAAAATGACATGTGTGCTCTTCCAAATTAAGTCTTTCTCTCACAAATTGCTGGTTGCCACTGTGAATTAAGCAACATGTGTTCTGAATCCTGACGGCTAAAGAATTAGCTGTTGAGTAGGGAAATGAGATGCTTTTGTTTGCAGCTAAACTCAAGTTGACTTTCTTTTCCTAGTTTTCTCTAAAAATACATGTTGCAGAACGATGGAGTCCCCTAGTCGGCAGCGCGGTAGGATGGGCCTGTCGACCTCCCTAGTTAGAGATGAGCCTCACGAGGCTCAGAGAGGCCAAGGGGCAGCGGGTGAGTCTCTATCACACCAGTGGCCAAGCTCTGCTGCGGCTTCAGAGTGTGGTGGTCTTGCTGCTTTGCGGCCTGCCGGAAGCCCCCAGGGGTGTTTGGGAGGGAGGCAGCCACGACTGGACTGATTGCTTACCCCAGACATAAGTGTGTGACTAACCCTGTGTCTGTAAGTCAGACAGAAGGATTCCAGTTTGCTCTGCTCATTAGCTCATCCCAGTGTCAGCAGCCAGACAGAAGCCAGGAGCTCCTGTTACCTTCTATGCAGGCAAAAGTTGGACTATGTTTTAGGGTGACAATGGAGTAGTTGATGTAGGGAGACCAGCCCCTCACACTATCATGGGTTCAGTAGGCACAATTGGATGGTTTTAATATATAAATATAATGGAAAGTCATGGAATATGAGATATAAGAAAGAGTAAAATAAAGGAGACAGACACATTTTATGGTAGCATGGTCACTTCCAGGACAGCCATGACCTCAGCAGCCAGGTCCATGCAGACAGCAGGAGGATAGGAAGGAGGAAAGAGTATCTCCTCTTTATTTCTGACCAAGGCCTGTTTATCCTTAGAAGTGTGATTACAGGTAGCTACATACCTCACAGGAAGGAGTTTTAAAATCGGCATACGTGTCATAGGGAGGGAATGAGCTAGGGGTGCACATGCAATAGGAAGGGGAGGGATGAGGGGATGCACGTGACGAGATGGGAGGCCCTAGACTCAAGATGACAGCCTAACTTTGGTCATCCTTGAATGGGCTCGACCTTGTCTCTGGACTCTCCTTCAGGGAGGCAATCATTATCCTTATCAGAAGAGAGTGGCCCTCTTAGGGTGGAACAGACTCTACAGTCTGATTGCTCTAGATGACTGATAACCCCCAGGGAGACAACCTCTCAGCAGCTGGCATTGATGTCCAAGTGCACAGTCATTTACTACGTGTAGCCAGCAGCATCTTAGGGTTGGCACATAGCTAGGGAGACAAGCTGGGGAAGCCTTTGTGCATGCTGCATCAATGCATGTGAGAGATAGGTTTGGCAGAGTACTAAGCAGAACATGCACACTCCACAGGACAAGGCTGAGGTGTCTGGTCTGTGACTTTAGACAGTGTCACTCTGAGCTGGGAGTGCTGTTATGTCAGCAGACAGACCGGGTCTATCTTGGAAGAAACGCAGCCAGAATTCTTCTTAGTCATGAACATGGTGAGAGCACCTCTCAGGTACTGCAGACAGGCTATCAGAGGGGCCCATCCCCAGAGAAGGGCATCGAGTGTACTGGTACAGTAGAGGGTCAGGAAAAATAAGAGGAGGACCCTCAAGGCGATGGATTGACACAATGATTGCAACCGTGGGCTCAAATGAACAATTATGAGGACAGCATAGGACTGGGCAGTGTTTGTGGGTCCTCAGCCTAACTCTTTCTGCGAGCCATCATCTAAAACGAGGAGAATAAAAAAAACACAGATGAGGGTGAGGGTGGGGTGGAGAAGGCAGACATCATACTCGAACCCATCTTCACACAAAGAAATATCAGAGAAGAACAGTTCGCTCCAGGCACTAGAAGACAGGCCCTCAAGAGAAATTGATAAGGTCCTCAGCCTATAGAGCCTGAGTTATTCTGGGTAGACTAGAGAAACAATTTCATGGACACATATCTGTACAAGAGAGTGTTGTATATAAAGGGTAATTGTACTTTGTTTTGTTTTGTTTGGGGGCATCACTGCCCTCTGGTGGGAGTAGGAGGCCCAGCCTTGCTCCTGGAGAGCTGCTGCTGGATTTGAACCTCCAACCCAGTGGGCCGCAGTCCTGCACACAACCACTATGCCACTGTGGCTCAGCCCTTAATCGTACATTAAGAAAGCATCCAAACCCAATCCACTCCAAGCCCATATGTCCAATATTAACCCATAAATCCAACACCAGATTATGTAACTACCACAGACCACACCTTGTCAATTTGACACTGTCACATAACTCTTTAGTCACATATCATTTCCAAACAAACAATAATAAAATCATATCGGCACCTAACAGGATAAAATTTAAATGCATTTTATTCCCCCACCTATGAAAGTTTGTAAGCCAACCACTTTATGCCTTTATTCACCCCCCCCCCCTTTTTGGGTATTCAATTTCTATACATCCACCCAGTGTCCACAGGAGACAGTCAAATTCTTTGACATGAAGAATCTTCATTCCAGTTGGAACCTTGTGAAGTCCATATCCATAAGCAAAGTCAAATCAGAACAGACCATCCAAAAGGCTGCAGCAATATGCACCAGTTCACAGATTCAAATCTCTTCATTGGGTGAATCGGGTGACCTCTGTGAAAGGATCATTCAACCCCTAAAGAGGTTGAGACCTATAGGTTGAGAACTGCTGTCTTAGACCATGGCCCCATCACAATTTCTTACCAAGTCTAGCCCCCTTGTGCTAGGTCATGAGCTTCAGACCAGTCAACCCACGCTCTGCTTCTCCTCTAATTCCTGTAAACCAGGTCCGTGGGCATCAATGGCCAGACTCAACCCATCTCTTCATTGCTGCCTTTCTCCCACTTCCACTCAACAAGTTATCCAGGTGGTCACCTGACGAGCACTCCAGTCTGCCCACAGGCTTTCTTTAACATTCTGCCCCAGACAGGAGTTTTTTCATGGTTCCAGATTTTTTCCAGCTTCGGTCAAACCATTAGTATTCAAACTTCGAATCCAAAGAGTTCCTTTGTTTTCCAATCTGTCAATCTTGCCCCCAGGCAAACCTCTTGGAATGCAAGTGTCCTGAGTACTCCAAAGAAACTGGGTGGGGTTTATCTCTTCAGAGCCTTCTTGGCAGGCACGTCCTAAACCCATGTAAGATCAAATTAAGGACTTAAGGCAAATGGGTTTACAAGCTATCTATTTTCATACTCCTCCCCCCCCCCATCGTTTCTATAAACCCTTATATCAACAATAATAAACAGAAGAAATCAGTATAAACAAAGTAGAATCATATACTAAACTCAATTCTTAAAACAGTCAAGCTCTGATTGTTTTAAGAATTGAGGTTAGTGGACTAAGCCCTGGTGGTGTAAGTGGTTGAGTGTGGGACCGCGGCCCCTGGGCTTGGCGGTTCAAATCCAGTGGCGGCTCTCAAGAGCAGTGCTGGGTAGCTCCCATGACCACCAGAGGGCAGTGTTACCCCCCCCCCAAAAGAATTGAGGTTAGTATATGAGGATTTATCCAAACTAGAGTATCAAACCAGATCCAGGCTTTCTGTGAGACATTCTGACCTTCTGTCAGTCATTTTCCTTAAGCAGCGTGATTTCTGAGAAATTCACATGGTGAATTCTATCCCTGAACTCAAAATATACATTAACAACATTCATTTTTACCATTTCACACAGGAATACCCCAAGACTACAACTAAACAAAAAAATGCAAACTTTAGCTTTGCATATTCCTTTCAGTAAACTCCATGAACATGTCTGACTTATGGCTAGCCATAGAACAAGCACTATGATGAGGTAGAAGTCCAACAGACATCTACTCTCCTTTGCTCTGTTTTCTCTAGTACCCCATTCCCAAGATATCCTAATGTGCTAGTCTGGGTAGACTAGAGAAACAAATTCATAAACAGGCATATGGGTATAAGACAGAGTTTTATATATTATATATATCATTATATTTATTACATTAATATATACATCATATATATATTAATAAAGTATCCCAATCCAGTCTAGTCCAAGCCCATAAATCCAATATTAACCCACATGTCTGATACCTGTCTATAAAGTCCTCTTCAGACTCATGAAACATATGCAATGATGCTGAATGCAGGAAAATCACAGGGCAGTGGGTAGAAAATCTTTGGACCCAATGGCCTTGTAAGCATCTTGGTGCTTGCAAGGGATTCCATGTGGCTTCTCCAGCACTCAGGGCTGCATCAGGCTCGGTCCATGTGGCTTCTCCTCAGGGCAGAAAGAGAGAGAAGTGTCTCCCACCTCCAAGAAGTTCCCAGAATTCTCAGAAGGCCATGCCCACACAGAAGCCTTATTGATTATATCTTGATTGACAGGCCAGACTCCACCACCCCTTCACTTGTAATACCCTCAAATTGACACCAGATTATGTAACTACCACAGAGGTTAAGCATAGCTAAGCACAAGTGTTCTTAGGAGGACTAACAAGGCTGACCACAATGAGGTGGAGGTTGGAGATACTCGAAATGTCTAACTCCTCTGCTGTGCTGCACCCCGCCTCCCTTGCCCCCCACCCCCATCATCTCTAGCTTCAATGACACCTTCTTCCTTCAGTACTCGCCCTCATGTATGTGGGTTCTGAACTCACCCCAACATCTCACAGAACTCACAAACCACCTCAGAAATGGGCGCCATGGTAGCAGGAGTGGTCAACTCACAAATCCCGGGGCCAACCACCAGGCTGGTGACTTGTTCCAGCTGAAGAACTTACAGTGTCAGGTCAGACAATTGGCTGCTGGCTCAAGTTCCCAGAACAAGAGGTCTCAGTTCTCATGTGAGGAAGTCACAGGCCACTCAGAGGCTGGATGGACAATCAGTCATTTCCGTCCTGCTGGCTACTTTGCTTGGGGGAGCACAGCATTGATAACAGTGCCCATCTTGTCCAGTGCAGTGCTAGGTGACTCCAATAGGACAGGAGGCTATTTAAATCGAACCCCAGAGATTGTGGGTTGCACAAACTGCTCATGCTTGAACACTCACCAATGGTAGGGAGTTCGAAACCACCCAGAGGTGATACCACAGAGGAAGGCCTGATGCTGTGCTCCTGAGAGGTCTTGAGAAGTCCACCGGGCAGAGTCCTGCTCGGTAAATGAGGGGCTGCTGCAGTAATTTGCAATCAACTCAACCACCACCAACAATGATGGCAACTTCAGTTATGCCTGCCGATCTCAGTGAGCTGAAGCACTCAGTAGAGAAAGACACCTTGAAGAATAGAACGGGCATATTATAACTGAGCATGTGATAACCAGCCTCTACCCCCAACCCTTTGCATAGTGCAGCTGATGCCAGAGTTGAAGGCACCTGTGGTGACTGACAGAGTAGGGTATTACATGCAGAGCTAGCGCATAGTTTGGAACCCAAGTGGGTGTCTTGGTTTTGATCTGGTTAAATTATAAGCTCCCAAAGCATTCATGGTAGGTATCCAGGCACCACCGAGTTCTGATCTCATAGCAAAGGTCTTTGTGCACTAAACCTTTTGTTCAAAGATTCTTTAGGAGTCAGAAAGACTTCTGGTTAAAGAGGGGGGAATGCAGAGCATAGTTTTAGGTTTTTATACAACATAAGCTTTCTAGAGCCCCTTAGGCTATATGAACTCCAAAACTATTGTTCTGAAGGAATGCTAAACCAAAATCCTCCCTGTGCCTTCTTTAAGGGGAGCAGGGGTTTGCCTTCCTTCCTCAGGAAGTCTTGCTGACATCACTGCCCATTCAAGAGTGTTCTGCGTAGGCTCCATGGACTAGTGGCATCTCCAAAAGCCAGACAGGAGTCTGTGCCTTACAGTGAGGGGTAATTCGCAAGAGGAGGGCGAGCATGGTCACCAATTTGAGGCATGCAATCAAGATCGCTGAACTGGACGTTCAGTAGTGGCTGGGCGTGGTGTGTGTTCAGAAAATCTATGTATTTCGTTTTCAAGAATGAAAATAAATCTTTAAGAGCAACACAGGAA
Source organism: Nesogale talazaci (assembly GCA_004026705.1). Classification (NCBI taxonomy): domain Eukaryota; kingdom Metazoa; phylum Chordata; class Mammalia; order Afrosoricida; family Tenrecidae; genus Nesogale; species Nesogale talazaci. Next base: position 8,702 of record PVJH01033837.1, on the reverse strand, counting down.
TCAGACAGTGTAATATCTGTTCAACTTCACTGTATCAGACAGGCCTATGCAGAATATCCAAGACAGCTGGAGGCACGGTGCGGAAAGAGGCATTCTGAGAAGAGTTGCTGCAGCTGAGCCACGAGAGGAGACATTAGGGGGCTGAGTGGGTAGAGTGTGGGGACTGGGGATGGATGAGTGATTGGAACTGTTGAATTCGGAGTGGCTGGAGTGAGATGTAAACCCCTCCAAACCCATGGTGTTGTTGTCAAGGGCCATCAAGTCAGTTCCAACCCATAATGGCTCATGTGCAGCAGAACAAACCCCCGCCCAGGCCTGCACGTCAAGACCATTCCTGTGCTGGCACCTATGGGTGCAGCCACCAAGTCTATATATCGCAGGGGGTGCCTTCCCCTTTTTCTCGGTCCCTCACTCCTGTTCTCTCCTGATAGACTGTCTCAAGCACATGAGACAGTCTCACCATGCTTGCTTCAAGGAAACACTGGCCTTGCTTCTTCCAAGGCAGATCAGTGTGTCCTCTGAGCAGTCCACACTACTTTCCTTATTCGTTCCCAGCACCACAATCCAAAGGCATCCATTCTTCTTTGGTCTTCCTTATTCAGTGTCCAACGTCCACATGCATAGGAGACAATGGAGAATACCATTGCTTGGGTCAGGTGCCCCTTAATCCCTCAAAGTCCCATCCTTGCTTTTCACTACTTTAAAGAGGTCTTGTGCTTCAGATTTACCTAATGCAGCACAACTTTTAATCTCCTAACTGCTGCTCCATGAGTGTTGGCTGTGGATCCAAGCAAGACAAAACCCTTGACTACTTCAACCTTTTCTTCATTGATCATGATGTCACCTGTTGGTCCAGTTGTGAGGATTCTGGTCTTTCCATGGAGCTGTAATCCACAGTGAAGGCTGCAGTCCTTGATCTTCATCAGCAAGTGCTTCACGTCCCCCTCACTTTCAGCAAAAAACACAGGATCATCTGCATATCACAGGTTGTTCTTGCACCTTCTTCCAATCCTAGTGCCACATTCATCTTCATATAATCCAGTTTCTTCACCTAATTCTTTTCCTAATGAATAAGAATGAATCTTGAGTTAATAGCAATAAACCCAAAACAAAATCATTTAATGATTTTTTTTCTGTGCAATTCATTTTCTGTGACAATAGATGTCTTTTGCAAATGAAGATCTCCTTCAATGATCATGGGAAAACTACAAGTATCCCATGACTGGTTAAATTCAGAGGAAAAAGCAGGACATTTGGTTAGACATGTGGTGGAAAGGATCACCCGAGCTCAGGCTGAGATAGTAGTGGGGTCACCTTGGAACAGGCTGGCATGAATTCACTGTTCCCTAACGTGATGCACTGTTGGGTCAGGGAAAGCTGTAGGAATGCTGTCCCCTGGCCTGTTTCCTGGGAACTGCCCTGGCTACCAAGTGGGCTCAGAGTAGAGACAGCAGGTTATACCTCCCCTGGGGGCTACCTCCCTAGCGTGTGACACAGCTCATGGTTGCATTCGTGAAAAGTTTGAGCATTCATAGAAACTCTTTTTGGATAACTCTGATCCTGGACTTTCCTTTCAGAGAAGAGTATTTTGAAGAGGGAGAAAGTTTCATCTCTGAAGATAGTGGCTGGATTCACTGCTTTGCAGCACTACATTGGTGTCTGCTTCACCAGGCTGACCACAGCCAGGACCCCTGCAAAGCAGGGCTTTGTGGCTTACTGTGGCTCTTCTCACCATAGTCTATGTCCCTCCCACCAAATGACCTTCTCCTGATGAGCCTTGGTAGGAGAAGGTAGAGGGGACACTGATAGCAGATTATGTTGTGTTTGTCAACAGTCTTCCTGGTGATCACCCTCCTGCTGTGTATAAAATGACCCCTCTCAGAAGTGGTGTGTTCATGTGGGTTGACTGGAGAAACAAATCCAGAGACACTCAAAAGTATATGAGAGTGCTTTATATCAAAGAGCAATTGTATTAAGAAAACATCCAGCCAAACATCCAGATCAAGTCCATAAACCCGATATTTGCCTAGATATCTGTTGTAAATTCCTCTGTAGACTCACACAACACATGCAATGATGCCAATGCAGGTAAATCACAGGTCCATGGATGGAAAGTCTTATGGATCCAGTGGTGGTGGAAGCATCTCGGTGATGGCATGGGACTCCACATTATTCCACAACTCTGGCTGGTATCAGGATGGCTGCATGTGTCTTGTCAGATGACAAAGCTGAGGGAGTTTTTGTCCCACCTTCAGGGAAGAAAACTGGAATTCCCAGGATCATCAGGAGCAGGCCATGACCACAAAGAGACTTCATTAGCTATGACCCACTTGACAGACTAGACTCCACCCCTTCACTTAAGTCAACAGGAGATGATGTAATGTCCACAAGCAAGATGGAGTAACTCATTACCAGTAAGAGCCAGGAGTATAACATGTCCTCTGGACCTGGAGACTCCGGCACAGTGAACCTCCTGGATCAGGAAACAGATGCAACACTCGTGGCATGACAGAATGGCAACAGAAGAAACAGGAACCAGAAACCTGCCAGCCACTGTTGGGTTTCCCAGACCAAACCCAAGACAATTGGGTTCCCAAGCCAAACTATAATCCGAGACAACTGTGTGAAGACTACAGCGCCGTACTCACAATGGTGATGTTGCAGCTGCCGTGTCTATCAGTCCGTCTCATTGAGAGCCTTCCTGCTTTCCATGGCTGTCACTCTATCAAGCATATGTCCTCCTCCAGGGGCTGATCTCTTCTCATAACACGGCCGAAGTTTGTAGGACACACTCTCCCCATCTTCGTGCCTAAGGAGCACTCTGGCTCTACCTCAGAGGAATCTGCTGCTTTTTCTGACAGTCCATGGAATATTCAATATTCTCCTTTCGCCCTATAATTCAGTTAATCAATTTTTCTCCAGGTTTTTAAATCACTGGCATTTGCACGCATCTGAGGAAGATGAAAAAGTCAAAGCTTGGCTCAGTCACAGATTAGCATTTAAGGTGAGACCTTGCCTGTTTAGCAAGTTAAAGAGATTTTTGCAGCAGCCTTACCAATGCATCATGTCATTCAGTGTTTCTATTTTACTCTGCAGCACCTTGTCATCAGAGCACCTGGGACATTTCATTCATTCTCAGCCTTTGACTCATCCCCACCAGGAAAAGCTTCATACTGGTTTTGATGGAATTAAGTGAATCACCAGTTATTTCTAGACAGTTGTGGTTCACCTTTATTCCACAGGAATGTTTAGACAGTTGCCCTCTGTCAATTCATCTGCTTATTTTCTACATTTTATAAGTCTCTGTGAGATGGGCAACGGTTCAGTAAAACTGAAGGAGAATCTATGCCCGTGGATTAAGGTATTGGCTAAGAATACTGAATATATCATTCACTTCCAGAAGAGCAAACAAATCTGTCTTGGGAAATGTACAGACAGAATGCTTCTTGGATGTGCAGATGGAGAGATGCCATCTCATGTACTTTGGACATGTTTGATCGAGTGTAGCATCAGTGAGAAAGAGGAAGATTCAATGGGGGATGACAATGAGGACAGGAAGAAAGAGTGCCCTGTCATTGATATTGGTGCTGCTGCTCCACTCCCATGGATGTGATTGCACTCTTGTTGTTATGTCTGACATGTGATTGAACCATTGTAATGCATGACATCATCAAACTGTTGAAATGTATGACCTGTGATTTCACTGGATGCTATATGAACTGTTGAAATGTATGACATATGATGGAGCTGGCGGGTGACCTCAGACAAGCTAGGGGTCCTTTGCTCTCCCATACAGACCCCAGCATAGGTGTTTGGCTCATTGGGTGTTCATTCATTCATTCATTCATTCATTCATTCATCTAGATGGGCAGCCTCTGCCAGTCCCTGACAGAAAGATCTCAGAATCTCGCTCTTCTTAATCCACCACAGACCACTGACACCATGTCGGCTGGGCAAGCGGCTTGTAATCCAAGCGGCTTGGATTGTTTTCTATTTGCATTCATGAATGTTCCACCTTCAGCTGTTTAACTGTCTTGTGGCTGGGTTGTTTTCTACTTTGTATTTTTTGCAGGTGTCCTGTGTTTTCAGTGATGGACCGTGTTTTAGTCATCAAGTGTGGCTATAGCAGAAATACTGGGAGCCAATGGCTTTAACGAACAGAAAACTGTCCTTTCCAGTTTGGAGCATCTAGATATTCAAATTCTGGGCCCGTGTCTAAGAGAATAGTGGTGTCGGAGAAGAACATTGAACGCGCCATGGTTAGCTAACAGGACAAACTTATCTGCCTGGAAGAAGTGGACCAGAGTGCTCCTTAGAAGCAGGATGGTGAGAGTTTGCCTCACACATTGGACATGCTGTCAGGCGAGGCCAGTCCCTGGAGAAGGACATCATGTTGGTAAAGTGGAGGGGCAGCGACAAAGAAGAAGGCCCTCAAGGACACTGTGCCCCCATGGACTCAGGCATAGGAACTATTGTGGGGAAAGCACAGGACCATGCAGCGTTTCCTTCTGTTGTGCACAGGTCACTATGGGCCAGGTTGACTCACCACCCCTGAAAACAGCAGTGGGGAGGTGCTCCCTCCTTCTTGGATCCCTTCTTTCAGAATCTGCAGCTCAGAGCCCCAGAAGCTCCCTGGGCATCTCGGAGTCCTGGGACCAATCTCTGTGTGGGACCCTATGGCCAAGGACCCATTGTGATAGTTACATAATCGTTTGTCAATTTGAGACGTAAGAGAGAATGGGGTGGGGTTTAGCCCATCAACTGTCGCAGCTTGATGAGTCGTTTGGAGGCATGAAGGAGATAAATGGTTTGCTGTCGGTCGGCACAGGTCACCTAGGAGATATTGCTGTTGACCAGCCACATGGAGAGAGGCTGATGGAGCCAGAGCCCTGGAGCTGAGGAACGCCATGGAGACCCATGCCGGCGCTGGGATACTTATAATGCCACTGGACGCACAAGATTTTCCACCAACTGGTCTGTGAGCTTCCTGGATTCAGCATCAGTGCATGTGTTCTGTGCCTCTGAAGAAGAATTTATAGACTGATAACCAGCATAAGGGCTAATATAGGATTTATTGTGCATTTGATCTGGACTGGGCTGGGATATTTTCTTAATGCACAATTACTCTTTATATAAAGTTCTTTTCTAAGCACACCAGTGACTATAAATTTGCTTCTACCCAGAGTAACACATCCATCTTTCAAGACGGCACAGACAGAGCCCCCATAGTTTCTGTTCGCTGTCCTTGTCTCCTCGACAGCTCAGAGGAAATTGATTAAAACACAGCTTCATCCTGTGGGTCGCCTCCTGTCTCGCTGTCAGCGCTGCCTGTAACCCTGCCTCACCTTTTACCATCCTGGGGTGAGGGTTTCCCACACACTGGATGACCACAGCAGATCCCAACATGGGAGAGCCTTATTTATATAAGAATCGTGGCCCAGCCAAGGTGACACATTTTTGATACAAAAGTCAGTCCCCGGCCGATGGCATGCTGAAATCAAGGTGGTGGTGGAGTCTTTGGGCATAAGAAGGACTTTGCTACTATATGTGGGAAATCAGACACCTTGGTGGGCAAGGACCAGTACCTCCCTTCATAAGTTACCCAAGCCTCCACTAGGTGGCAGCGTGTGTGGCACTGGGACAGATGTTTCCCAACAAACCCAAGCAGCTGACAATGCTCCTAGCCTGGTGTTTCAGTGCCAAGACCCCACCTCTCCACTGCCTCTCGCTGCTGCGTGACTGAACCTGGTTTCTCTGCAGGGTGCACTGCATGCAGTCTTTTCTCAGGAAGTTGAGAGAGAGTGCTCCACTGCCATCAAGTTGATGCTGGCTCAAAGGCACCCTGGAAGGCAAGGGAAAACCACTTGTGGTTTATGAGACTAGCTCATTATAGGAGCACACAGCCACATCGTTCACCCACAAAACAGCTGGCAGTTTCCAAGTGCTGGCTGCCAGGGCTGCCAGGATGCCTATCTATACAGCTCTACCTTCTAGTAACACGGCTCAACAACTTCTAGTCACACAGCTCTCCTTCTAGTCACACAGCTCCATCTTCTAGTAACATGGCTCTACTTCTAGTTACATGGCTCAACTTCTAGTTATGGAGCTCAACTTCTAGTCACACAGCTCTGCCTTCTGGACAAAGCAAGAACAGTCCATATCTAATCCACTAAAACACATGTCTACTATCAATGAGGAGACAGATGCATCACAGGTGATGTGTGCACTGTCCCATGCTATTCTTCTAAGTGTGACAGGAGACACGTGTTTGGGGGCCAGGGGAAGCTGCTCTGTGTGCCAGATCAGGATTTCCAAATGCTTAACACCCTAAGCGCACCCCCTGCCTGTGTTAGTTATGTAATCTGAAGACAATTTGAGAATTAAGAGGGTAGGGGTGGAATCTAGCCTATCAATCAGGATATAGCCAATGACGCTGCTGTGTGGTCATGGCCTTCTCCTGAGGATTCTGGGAACTTCTGTATTTTTTCCTTGGAAGCAGGGGACACTCTCTCTGCTCACCCCCTGTAAGAGTCATCCCTGTGGAGATGATACATGGAAAGAGGCTGATGAAACCAGAGCTTTGGAACTGGAGAAGTCACTACTGAGAGCCCTGTCAGTGCTGAGATGCTTCAACCGCTCCTAGATGCCCTGTGATCTGCCTGCACTTGGTGTCAGTGCATGTGTTTTTCTGTGTCTGGAGAGGACTTTATAGATTGGTAGTGGACATATGGGCTAATATTAGTCTGATGGACTTGATCTGGACTGGCCTGGAATGTGTTCTCAGTATTCAATTGCTCTTGTATATAAAGCTCTTTCTTTTTTTAATCATTTGATTGGGGGCTCGTACTACACTTAATCACAGTCCATCTATCCATTGTGTCAAGCACATTTTTATATTTATTGCCATCATCATTCTCAATCATTTGCTTCCTACGTGAGCCCTTGGCATCAGTTCCTCATTTTCCCCTCCCTCCTCGCACCCCCTCCCTCATGAACCCTTGGTAACATAAATCATTATTAGTCTGTCATATCTTACACTACCTGATGTCTCCCTTCACCCACTTTTCTGTTGTTCATGCCCCAAAGAGGAGGTTCTGTGTAGATCCTTGTGACTGGTTCCCCCTTTCTACCCCACCTTCTCTCCACCTTTCTGGTATCACCACTCTTTTCACTGGTCCTGAGGGGGTTATTTGTCCTGAATTCCCTGTGTTTCCAGGGAATCCCTGTGTTCCAGGGAATCCCTGTGTTTCCCTGTGTTGTCCTATCTGGATAAGTGTATATCTTCTGGTCTAGCAGGATTTGTAAGGTAGACCTGGGATCATGACAGTGGGGGTGATTGGGGAGGAAGTATTTAAGAACTAGAGGAAAGTTGTCAGTTTCATCATTGCTACACTGCACCCTGACTGGCTCATCTCTCCGCAACCCTCCTATAAGTGGATGTCCAGTTGCCCACAGATGGATTTAAGTCCCCAATCTGCACTCCCCCTCATTCGTAATGATAGGAGTATTTTTCCCCTTCATGCTTGATACCGATCCCTTCAATACCTCGTGATCACACAGGTGGATTCAGTTGCTTCTCAGCTGGGTGACTGCTTGTTTACCTTCAAGCCTAAGATCTCAAATGCTATATCTTTTGATAGCTGGGCACCATCAGCTTTCTTTACCACATTTGCTTATGTATTCATTTGTCTTCAGTGATCATGTTGGAAGGTGAGCATCATGGAATGCCAGTTTAATAGAACAAAATGTTCTTGCATTGAGGGAGTACTTAGAGTGGAGGCCCAATATCCATCTGCCTTAATAGTAAACTTATATGCACATAGATCTATTTCCACATCATCATAAATAAGTATATTTACCCATGTACATGCCTGTATTTAGACCTCTGTAAATGTCGTTTGACTCCTAATTCTTTCCTCTATTTCCTTTTACGTTCCTTTGGTCCCACTATCACGCTCAGCCTTCATTTGGGTTTCAATATTTCCTCTCGGTTACATTACCCCTGCTCATGTCCTACCAGACCTCTTATACACTCCTTGAGACTGATTTTGGATCACTTGTTGTTCCCTTGACCCAGCCTCGAAAGTTGTTGCCACGTAGTTTGTGTTGCAGTTGTGTCTTCAGGAGCCCATTCCATTGTTCTATCAAGCCAGCTGCTTCAGAATGATGAGTAACATGATATGACCAGTGGATTCCATGTGCATGGGCTCATTGCCGCACTGAATTTGCTGTAAAGTGAGTTCCTTAATCTGAAGCAATGCTATGTGGGATGCCATGCCGGTGGATGAGGCATTCCGTAAGTCCACGAATGGTGGTTTGGGCAGAAGCATTGCGTGCAGGGAAGGCAAATCCATATCCAAAATATGTGTCTATTCCAGTCAGAACAAAGCGCTGCCCCCTCCAGGATGGGAGTGGTCCTATATAATCAACTTGCCACCAAGTTGCTAGTTGATCTCCCCGAGGAATGGTTCCGTACCTTGGACTTAACATTAGTTTTTGCTTTTGGCAAATAGGGCACTCAGCAGTGGCTGTGGCCAAGTCAGCCTTGGTGAGTGGAAGTCCATGTTGCTGTGCCCATGCATAACCTCCATCCCTGCCACCATGTCCACTTTGTTCATGTGCCCATTGGGCAATAACAGGAGTGGCAGAGGAAAGAGGAGGGCCAGTGTCCACAGCGCGTGTCATCTTATCTACTTGATTGT